>JAAALK010000079.1:40483464-40757573 GCA_019279435.1 Zizania palustris
ACCTTGTTAGGCCTCTGAAGGTACGCTTAAGATTTCTTCGCCCTTTAAAAACCAAAGCCTTGCTTTGCCCTTTAAAAACTGAAGCCTTGCTTCGCCCTTTAAAAACTGAAGCCCTGCTTCGTGAAGCTACATAGCTCCTCCGGGCCCGTAGCTGTGGAAGTGAAGCTACATAGTGCCTCCGGGCCCGTAGCGATAAAAGCACTATTATGAGCTCACAACTCGAAGCATCATGGGAATCCAAGCTTGCAACTCGAAGCGTTCGTGGATTTCGGGCCCTGGCCCGAAGCATCCCAAAAGAGTCGAAGGTGGCTCAGAGTCGAAGGTGACTCAATACTCTGGTGTGATCTGCACCATCTTTGCATAAGCCCGAAGCCCAGCTTCGCATTATCAAATAAAGTTTGAAGCCTTGCTTCGATCGTCTATCCCAAAGCTCAGCTTCACATTATCAAGTAAACTCCGAAGCCGTGCTTCGATCATCTATCTCGAAGCCTAGCTTCATGTAAAATTATGTCTCGAAGCCCAACTTCGTGTAAAATCATGTCTCGAAGCCCTGCTTCGCATTATTAAGTAAACTTCGAGGCATCACTTTAGAACCTCGAAGCCTTGCCTCGCCTATCGCAGTCAGTATCTCAAGCTTGTCAATATTGTCTCAGTACTTATGCAGGTTAAAAAGAAATGTAGCGTTCGGAGCCCTAGGGCCGAATGCACCCTCTGCAATTTACACCACATCGAGTAAATCCTCGCAATTACACGCACCGACTGCGTCGAAGCCCCCATCTACTACGTGCAAGGGGTACCGATAATCATGCATTTGTAGTATGCCTACACCTTCAAAGCGTGCTCCGTTGTTCATTTGCTCTGAGTCAAGCAATCGAAGCGCATTCAAGTTAAAGAGCAAGCGTAAGTTCGAAGTCGTAAGCTAAATGCACACCTATGCATTCTTAGCTGCGTTGAGCCACCGCATGATTGCGTTCAGCGTCTATGATAAAGTGCCTAGCTGCTACGTGCAAGGGGGGAGCTGTATCCATGCATACTGAGTGCATTTTATTTATTCATATTTGCGAAGTACATTACTATTTGTGAGATTTACAAACACGAAATGCACAACAAATGTGAAGTGTATTTCAATCACAAAGCATTCAACACACTCCAGTATAAGAATTCTCACATAAGAACTAGTCAAAACCTAAGTAAAAGCGGACTCGAGACCCTAAGAAAATCGAACCTCGCCTACTCCTTCTTCGGCGAGGGCCCCCTCGGCTGGTCAAACCCTCGTCGGAGCCAAACCTCCTGCGTCTGGTCCGCCCATGCCTCGAAGCCTGAAGGTCTCTTATTTCCTCTTGCAGGTCGACCCAAGACTGAAGCACGGGGGTTCTGCATCAAAGGTGGAGCCCTTCCGTCATACGAAACTACATCAAAATCGCCTAAGTCTGGTGAAGACGACGAGCTCCGAAGGGACTCAACATTCACCGAAGCTAGTAACACATAGGCTACCTCAAGTATGACTTCGCCCTTAGGACCCCTCGGTAATTTGAATCGAGGAGGGCCTTCGGACCTAGCTACCTTGAGCACTACCCAGTGCTGGCAAAGCACCTCTGAATCCTCAAGCACTTCGATGTCAATATCCAGAGGATGAGCCTGGACAGGTACAAAATACCCCCACATTTTCATTAAGAAACTAACAAGTTCGCTTTATAGGCCTACGACTAAGTATTACAAAATGAAGCCTAAAGCGATCTACACCTTTGGAAGTGGAGGGTTCGATCCCTAAGGTGGGGTCTGTTGGGGAATAGGGGAGCTACGCTAGCTAGTAAATTCAAAATTCTATGCCCTAGGCCCAAGTCTCATGCGCGTGTGAGATCATAGATCGGTACCTTCTAGCACACAACGCGCTAGGTGCAGCGGAAGAATATGTTGGAGCAGCGCGTCTAGCCTCTCCTCGCTTCGTCCTTGCCATCCTTCGCCGATCTAATAGATGAAGACGACGTAGTCAGTCGTATCTAGACGTTCACGAGTGTCGCTATTGGAGCAACACCTCCATGGATTCCACACGTACAAGGATGGAGTTCCTCCCACGGCAGCGTGCTAGCACCACACGTGAGAGACGAGGATCCTTGACCTCAACGTTTGAGATCAAGAAGGGGATGAGAAAACTCTTTGGTGGCTAGGTCTAATCTAGGCTTATTGCTTTTCCCAAGACGTCCTCCTCTCCTTATATAGGGCTGAGAGCCCTTGGGGCGTGCTCTTCCCGAAACCCTAAAAACCATAATAGATCCATTATGTTTGCCCACATCGGAACTTCCGACCTGTATCAGAACTTCCAACAGAGTATTTTAGGTCTCCTAATACAGTACAACACGCAATAGATCCAATCTATTATCGCCCACCTCAGAACTTCCGATACCATATCGGAACTTCAGATCAGCACAAAAATTCCCCGATTCATAATCAGAACTTCTGGCTCATCGGAACTTCTGATACCATATCAGAACTTCTGAAGCAACAATTTCTCTATGTATCGAGACTAGAAATTAACCGGAACTTCCAATACTATCTATCAGAACTTAGGATCCATTGAATTTTCTTGGGCACAACCTTTAGGGTCCGTTGCCCCACCCGGCGTGAGCGGCTAGCCCTCTGAAGTTCGAGGGCAGCTTCATGCGCTTGAGCTTTCCATGGCTCTTGAAGGCGACACCAAGCTTCGTGGACTTTTGGGGCTGGTGAAGTCAAGAAAGGCCCTCCGAAGGCCACCGGCGTCACGGAGGTCGTGACTTCGAGGTGTTGGCACCCCACTTCATGAAGCAGTTGCAGCATCCCTTGGCCGGCCACTCATCCCACGGTCCACGCGAAGGCCACCAAAGTGTCATCCGTTACTTGGGCGGCTGTCCAAAGAAACGCAAGTCAGTCTCCGATGGGATCCTGGACACTGAAGACCGAGGTCCGGCAACTTGTCCCCAAGCGTTCCAAGATTCTGGTAAAATTGGAGGTGGCTCCATCGACTCCCCAGATAACTTCGGCCTCCAATCCACGTCTAGCATCGCAGAGCTCAGTGTTCTCCGCTGTCAGCTTCTTGATGACTTCCTCCGAAGCATTCTTGGTGGCGCGAAGCTCGGCGCGAAGCTCTGCCAGCTTCACACTCCCCTCCTTCAAAGTTCAAAGCAATTGCCGAGGATCTTCGATTTCGGAGGCCATCTTCGCCGCATCTTCGCGTGCCTAAACCACTTCAGCACTCGACGCTTTGGCTGCGGCTTCAGCTTGTTGACACTATTGAGCGGCCTCGAAAGCCTAGCGCCGAAGGCTCTCAATGGTCTTAGCGACCAAGGCCTCCTAGCGATCCACAGAGATCGCGGTCCCATGGACAAGTGCGAAGGCCTGATATAAGAAAATAAGTTGATCAAAAGTAGGAAAAGCTAAGGCACTAACGAAGTCGTGCATGAGACCCCGTTTACATGAAGAAGAGCCTCTTCAGCCGCAGCGCTGAGGTCTTCAGGGCAATAATGGCCTAGCTACATCACCAAGTAATCTCTAGAAGGCATGCACCAGTCCAGAGGTACCGGGATATCAATTCCCTGGTGGGTAACTCCGGCGTTATGAATGGCCTCAGCAAAGGCACCCAGCCTGTAGATGCCTCTAGAGCAGGGCTCCGATCGTTGACATCCACAATTTCCACGTGGTCTTCCGAAGGAGCTAAGAGAGAGGCCTCATCGTGAGCCCCTCTGGCATCTCCTTCGCCCGAAGGGTCCTTGTCGGACTCTTCGCTACTACCGCCACTGCTACTGCTGCTTCCACTGTCCCCGGAGGACCCCCTCGGATCAGCAGCATCGGGCCTTGCTTCCTCTACTCCAGAAACATCTAAAGGAGAAGAATTTGAAGACAAGTTAAAACGAATGCATGAAGAGAAGACCGGTCAAGGAGGGTAAGTTCGATCTCCTCGTTAATAGGGAGAGTTCTGGACACTCCGAAGCCACGAAGAGCCCTACCCAATCCCTTTTATGGGTTTGCGAAGCCTCGGGCTCTAGGACCACGATGGCCATCTCTGGCTCCGAGCGCTCGCCTACCTCCGTGCTAGGTGCTCCCGTGTTTGAAGCTTCCTGAGTATTCTCCGAAGGATTCGTGTGCTCTGAAGGGTCTTCAAAGTGTCGAGGAGATGAGCCCTCGAGCTCCTCATCGTTCAATCTCCTTCGCTTTGAACTAGCACGTGGAGGCTCTATATCTGTGAGATCTGGGAGATCGGGTACTTCAATTCCAAACTGGATCCATACCCGGATGTGCCGCTCCCAGCTCCCCACTAGAGCAAGCTTTCGGCTCCATTTGACCGATGTTAGAGACCCCATGACATGCTCGGCCGCTATGATGGCATCCTCTAGCATTCGCACTTCGCATGTGGTTACAATAACGAAGTCCGATCATCAAGACACTAAAGCAAAATGTTAAGGAAGCACGAAGAAACAAGTCAAGGTCTCACCGAGGTACTTTGAAGATACGTCCTTTGGGCTGCCTACGACGGAGCCTACGAAGAGGGTCTGTTGATAGCAAAACGTGGCATTAATGGTTAAAGTTGTCAAAATATTAAATTTCGGTAACTTGGCTGAAAATATGCCAAATTGCTAGAATGGGCCGGTCTAATTGGCCATGTACTGTTGGTTTGACTGGCACCACTTTGGTCAGATCGGTCATAGGTCCGGTGAGACCGGCAACCCTGTATCCAATTCAGATTAGCTAATTCCAGATATATTTTATCTCTAATTGATTAATGATGACTTGGAACTCGTGTCCAACTCAGAGAAGAGCCCAGGAACTCATGACCAACCTCTATAAATAGAGGCAAGGCCGATTCAAGGAGCCCCCCAAAAAATCCTAATAGATCTAATCTATTATCTACCTTGAATCACATTTACTTTCTTTGCCCTAGTTTTATCCTAGCACGTATATCTTTGCTGGTTTGCACTGTAAACCATCTGTCCGCCACATCGTAATCACGGTAAGTCCTTGTCAGTTCGCTCATGAATCGTCCATTTCATCCATGTAATGGATTTCTATTCGTTTTATCTGTTTTTACCGGTAATTCGGTCCCTTGGCCGAATTACCCCTGGTTTTTTAGTGTTTTGCAGTGTTTTCTTCTTCATACTCTTCGCCAAGAACTTTGGTGGCAAGATATCCATGGCAAGACAGTCACCGAAGCACTTAGGCATTCTTATCTAGCATTGTCGGTCAGACCGATGTTTCCTGGTCGGTCTGACCGACGTGTGCCGGATCCGTCATCTCTGTTGCCGACAATAGCCAGTCTGACTGACGTGTCACCGTTGGTATGACCAAACCCTTCGTGCTGGAGACTACTTCACAATGGAGGATTGTCGGATCACAACATCAATGTTTCGTGATGTTTTTGGATCATCAAACCGGCCCAAGTGCGGTGGCACGTTTTCGTGTCAACACACTTTTTGGTGACTCTGCTGGGGATAAACATGCCAAGCACATCTACATCGGTGACGGGTACACCTACTACCTCTACATCAACGGGATCCTCGGCGCCACTGGATCCGGTGGGGAGCTCAGAGATTGACAACAGCAACATCATCGTACTCACCGTTGAGGACCTCTCCGAGAAGTATAGGGCAGAGCTCGAGGCCAGGACAAGGGAGCTACACACCCTTTTTCTTGGCCTCTTCACCAAGACCCGCGGGGGCTTCATCAAGCGCGATGGCGACATCCCCGACCTATCTAGGGCTAAGGTAACACCATCGTCTCCTTGAATGTCCTCCCAGGACATCGAGCAAAAGATAGCCAACACTGTTGACCAGGTCATTAGTGCTACCTTTGCAAAACGCGTAGAAGCCATGGTAGACTCAAAGTTGGACACAAGGTTGGACACGAAGACGGAGGCGATGTTTAGGAGATTCGGCTTTTCCAAGGCCGTTTCCCCCACTCCAATAGCTAGTGTACCCCTTGTTTACTACGTATACAGTAGAACCGATGGGAGTACCGGAAAGGTTGTCATGTCCTCAGCCACACCATCCATGGCCGAGGTGCAGCATGACCCTGTAGGTCAGACCGACATGTGTTGGATTGCTCAAACGACAACGGTCGGTCAGATCGGCCATTAGGCCGGTCCGACCGGCCATTATGCCTTTGGTCAGACCGCTCCTACCACATATTATGCACCGCCACCACAGCCCATGCCTGCACTACCTCTCCCTACGCTGCCCGCACCTCCTGTTCTTGCACACCCGCACAGGCCCGATTATGTCTCGTATCGTGAGCCACCACGAGAGGAGGAGTCGCACGGCCGATACCATGATATACCACCGCGTGTCATGCCCCCACACGAGAAACGCACGCATGCCAGAGGCTTAGTTGACCTTAACGAGCGGATTCGTGCGCAATTTAGAGAGGTTGCGGGATGGATGCCCAGAGGACGGGGTAGGGTTTATCAAAATTTGTACCCCGATTACTTCGACACCATCCCATAGCCACGAGGCTTTAGGGTGCCCGAGTTTACAAAATTTGATGATGAAGGTTGAAAAACCACCCTAGAGCACATAGGTCGGATGCTTTGAAACTTAGGTTGTTTTCTCTATCGCTTTCCGGCACCGTTTTCACTTGATTTTCGGCGTTACCGCCGAACTCCATCCAGACTTGGGCCTAGTTGCAGCAGAAGTTCCATGTCTATTTCTATACTGGGAGACTAGGCTTAAATTGTCACACTTGACATTGATTAGATAGAAGACTAACGAGAGTGTCTCCGAGTACATTAAGCATTTTAGGGACACTAGAAACTGATGTTTTACTTTGAACATCTTCGATAGAGACTTAGCCGACCTAGCTTTTAACGGTCTCCACTCCGAACTCAAAGAGAAACTAGAAGGCCAAGATTTCTTCGATGTTAGTCAAGTGTTGTAGAAGGATCTAGTTCAGGAAAGTCGAGCCAAAAGTAGAAGATTCACCAAAACATTTAACAAACCCAAGGCCGGGGTGCACGTCATGGAGCACTCCGATGAGGAATCATCAGAGTGTGAGGATGACTCGGCCGATATGTACACTGTAGAGTGGACTTGGTCTAGCAAGGCCAAGCCCATCACTTGCACTGAGTTATGGCCGTCTCTGACTAAGAGTCAGTCGAGGTGAAGTATTCTTTTGATGTGACCAAATGCGATAAGATATTTGATTTTTTGTTGAAGAACAAACTCATCAGGTTACCGAAGGGTCACATCATTCCAACGGCCAATGACTTGAAGAAACAGGCTTATTGTAAGTGGCATGATTCTCATTCCCGTTCTACTAACGATTGCAATGTTTTTCGTCAGTAGGTTCAATCGGCCATAGAAGGACGGTTGAAATTGGATACGAGTCCCAAAATGAAGCTCAACCAGGACCCTTTCCCGATGAACACTATTGATCTCGATGGGAAGAAGGTGCTGATTCAGCCTGAGCAAGCCGAGTCCGTTGAAGGGAAGGAGGTCATGATAAGGGAACCACGCCCGCACATGCTCGTGCTGAAGAATCCTGAGTTGGGAGTGTGGAAGGTGAACACCAATGCATCATATTCAGCTGCGAACCACAAGAAGCCGAAGGTGACAAATGACATGCTGCTCCAAAAGCACTAGAAGAGGTCTAAGAAGGCGAGCGCTCGGCCAGGACCCCTTGTGAGGCTGGGCCCTCCTCAGAAGAATGGGTTCGACCCACGATGGCCAAGGCCATTGGAGCCACATTTGCCTCCATCCCATACTATTTGTCGATGGCGCAGTGGCCACCTTGCTACTTTCCGCCTCCCGGGTATCTCGCGCATATTATATTGCTCCATCTGTGCCACCTGGATTTTATGACATGTAGGGTCAGATGGGCGCTCCAAGCAGCGATGTCTTCTCCATGCTATCTGTCACACCACGAGGACGTCCAGAGGCACACTCTGAAGCTATCATCGTTAATGTGGGGTCCTAGGATGTCCCGATCCCTAAGGGGACCTCCGAAGAGCAAGGAGAAAGCAAACCGCCAAATCCACCCGAGGAGACGGCTAGTTAGACCATAGCCCTAGGGCCGGTCAGACTATCCTCGCCACTTCGGTCTGACTGGCCCGCTGTGGCCAGTCTGACCGACATGTTTCAGGAGACCAACACCAGTTGGTTCGATCGAGAGGAGGCAGGAATGAAACCTCGCCAAACGCAAAACTACCAAGGCCGATTCGGATAATTCCCGTTCGGCCAAAAGTTCCAAGAGCAAGGTTGTGGCACCCGGCACAAAGCCACAACCATCATGGGCACCACCAGGTATGACCAAGTCCCAAAAGAGTCGACTACAACGCCTTCGAGCCCAGGAGATGCGCGAGAAGAAAGACGAAGCCGGTCGCCGTAAACAACCCGGCTCCTACTCCAAGAGACGACGAGGATGATTTGATGGACGACGACTACATGCCCATCTCCGAGGGGCCCCCTCCTCAAGCAATGGACGTAAACGTTGCCACACTGCCCGCTGAGTTCTCTCTTCCACAGGATGAGGCCGAGATCGCTCAGCTGAACCTCGGCCCGCAGGAGGCTATTTTCGAGAAGCCCGAGGAGACGGCTCATCACTTGAAGCTTCTTGTAGGACCGAAAGTAGCGACCATAGGGGGGTGAATGGGCGCCTAAAAATTCTTACGAATCAATTAAAACCTAATCCCAACACCCAAACGCACTTAGCCAGACAAATAACAGTAGCAAAGCAAATCACAGAAACTAAGGTTCTCTAGCCTAAAAGTGATCGATGTCCTCAATAAAATGATATTTAAAACTAAACTAAACTAAATAAAAATAATTGCAGTAAATAAAAATGTGTTCTAAAAAATATTTAATGGCATAAAGAAAAATACCTAAATATATCAATAAATATTTAGATTGCACTCTAAAAATAAAATATGAATCAAATGAATAAATTCTAGATCTTTCAGAAATAAAACTAATATATTGCAAATAAATCTAGAATAAAAATATTGTTGTGACTAATTTATTTATTTATTTTCCTTTTATACGAGCAGATTAAAATTATTTAAATAAATAATATGAGAGTACTAATAAGATCTAGTAGATAAAAGAAATAACTATGAGATAACTAACATATCTGTATTTTAATTAAAGATAGATAATTATTGAATTACTTGATCTAACTAAAAAATAGGAGATCAAAAGCTTACCTGCATCGAAGAAAACTCCTGCGTCACCGGCCGAAAAAAAACGTGCTCCCATCCGCTGCTTCTCGCGCCTGGGCTTGCGTCGTGGTGTCTCCGCCACACAATGTTGCTGCACGCGCCGCTCGGCTGCAACCCGGCACTGCGCCAACCGAGGATATCCAAAGAGTAAAGGCAAAAGAGACTAAAAAACTCTACTTGAAATAAATCCCAGAAAAGCCAAAAATGTCCACTAAACTCCAAAATTTCTCCCCCTTGTTGACAATTGAAATCATCAAGTGAGACTAAATGCACTCTAAAAAACACAAACACAAACTCCCCCTGAAATGCAGTTCCTCCTAAAAATATGCCATGAATGCAAATGGGGTGCAGGTGGAGTGTAAAAAGCATGCTTCTTAGATATGATCAACTGTAATTACAACATCTAATAGGTATAGCAAAAGATATACTATCTAAAATACATGACATGATCAATGCAATAGATGATATCTAAAGAAAATAATTAGCACGCATTTTTCGATTTTTGCAAATAAAAGCATCACCACATTTTCTAGTTGACAAGCAAAGTAAAGCATGAGATGCAAAACCTAACTAATATCTACCAAGATAAGCATTGTCTAGAACAAAGTGCTTCAACAAACTTGTTATCCTTTTTTAAATTTTTAGACTTTTTCTTTTTCCTTTTTCATTTCTGTCAGGGGTTATTTGCCTGTCAACCTTATGCTAACCAACCAAGTCAAGCCTAGGCCAGAACTGGACCATCAGAAGCTTAAGACATTGGTCTTGGCTTACATTACACCATCCTAGTTCATACCAAACTGCTATGATAAGCAGTCCAGAACAATGCAATGCGACAAAGCAAACCCACCTGGATCTTTTCAAATAATTATAAAACTGCATGAATTTTTCATTTTTCTAAATTTTTATCATTTTTATAGCACATTTTTCATGTTTAAAGCATATAGATATCCAAGTTGCATATCTGCATCTAAGTAAGGATATAGCTACTAGGCATGTAAAAGATAGCGAAAGCATTCAGCCTACACATGCTAGTTACCAGAAGCAATGGTGATCATTTTTCAATTTTAAAGCATAAAAGCCATGCATATGACAAATATCAGATATATCACGTGAACTGAAACAGAACATGATCATCGACAAGTAATCAAAAGCATATACTATCTAGAGCAAGTAAAGCAGATCAATCATATAACAGAAGCAAGCTCAAAATGTGATATATGATTATGCATGATATGAACGCACACAAAAAGACTCAATAAAAAAGTAAAGAAGAAAGAAAAAAACTGACTCAAAGTATCCTAAAAAGGATACACGACTCCCAAATCCCCTCGCAAACGTTCAAAAGTAGACTGATCTAGGGGTTTGGTAAAAATGTTAGCCAACTGCTAATGGGTATCAACATGAACAAGATCAATGACCCCTTTCTCATATTGATCCCTTAGAAAGTGAAAGCGCACATCAATATGTTTGGTTTTTGAATGAAGACATGGGTTTTTCCCTACACTAATTGCACTGGTGATATCACAAAACAAAGGAACTCTCGAAGGAAAGAAGAACCCAAAATCCCACAAAGTAGAAATCATCCAAACCAATTGTGAGTAGCAGCTAGCAGCCGCTACATACTCAGCCTCAGTAGTAGAAAGCGCAACTCTAGATTTTTTAGAGAAGACCAATATACAAGTGAAGAACCAAGAAACTGGCAAGTACCGGAAGTCGACTTGCGATCCAGCCGGCACCCACCGAAACCAGCGTCGGAAAATCCAGATAAATCAAGAGACGATGATGTTGAATAGTAAAGACCTAAATCAGGAGCGTAAGTAAGATACCTGAAAATATGCTTGACAGCCTGTTGGTGAGATGCGCGTGGTGAAGATTGAAAACGCGCGCACACACCCACGGCAAACTGAATGTCCGATCTCGTCGCAGTCAAGTATAGCAGCGATCTGATCATCCCTCGATACTCTCTCTCGTTGACCTTGACGTCGTTCTCTTCCTTGTCTAGGCCACCAGATGTACCCATTGGGGTCATTTGAGGCTTTAGCTCTCCACCAAAATCAAATTTCTTCAGCATGTCACGTGTGTACTTACCCTGGTGGATGAAAATGCCATCCTTGGTCTGCTTGATCTGGAGCCCTAAAAAGTACTTGAGTTCACCCATGAGACTCATCTCAAACTCATTGTGCATCTGCTCAGAAAACTTGGACACAAGCTCATCAGTAGAACCACCAAAAATAATATCATCCACGTAAATCTGAGCAACCAATAAGTTTGAACTAGCTCTGAGAAAAAAAAGAGTTTTGTCCCTAGAACCCATCACAAAACCGTTCCGCAACAAAAACTACTTTAGGCGATCATACCAAGCCCTGGGGGCTTGCTTCAGACCGTATAAAGCCTTCTGCAACTTGAAAACATGTCGAGGAAACTTAGGGTTCTCAAAACCGAGGGGCTTCTTAACATAAACCTCCTCCTCTATATACCCGTTTAGAAAAGCACTCTTGACATCCATTTGAAAAATCTTAAAACCTTTAGAAGCAGCAAAGGCCAAAAGAATATGAATGGACTCAAGACGGGCAACAGGGGCGAAAGTCTCCTCAAAATCAATACCTTCTTTTTGGCAAAAACCCTATGCCACTAGTCAAGCTTTGTTGCGCACCACAACCCCATCTTCACCTTGTTTGTTCTTAAACACCCACTTGGTGCCTATGGTGTTGCATCCAGGTGGCAGCTCAACCAGTGTCCAAACCCGATTGCAAACAAAATTTTCAAGCTCTTCTTGCATGGCGTTTATTCAATTTGAATCATAAAGAGCATGAGAAACGTCTCTGGGCTCAAAATTAGCAACAAACGCAGACTCAGCAAACATAGCAAGAGAACCAACTGAAGAACGTAAGGATTTCTCAGTAAGATCACCGATGATGAGCTCTGAGGGGTGATCACGCTGAACTGCTCGGGATACTAGGTGATCTGAAGTCACCTCACCGGAGTCAGCAACTGGCACCTCTGGACTCGGCAGAGAAGTCATCTCATCGGAGTCAGCAACTGGCACCTCTGGACTCGGCTGAGGAGGCTCGATCAAAGTAGAAGGAGTAATCAGAAGTCCATCCTCATCCTCTATCGAAGTCTCAGAAGGTGTGGGGTTTGCAGGATGTGAAGAGGGCCCACCCTCATCATCAGCAGGAGTGTCATCATCTTCCTCGAAGATGGACTCTCCAAGCTCATCATCTCCAGAAAGCTCAAAAGAAGGAGTTAGTGAAGGCATGGACTCATCAAAAGAAACCTCACAAGTCTCGACAAGTAGCTGAGAATCTAGGTTCTAGACACGAAATCGTCGAGAATGCAAAGCATAACAAAGATAGACTCCATCCCAGCAACGAGACTCAAACTTGTCCAAATGCCCTCCCTTCTTGAGCACAAAGCACTTGCATCCAAACGCTCGCAAGTGACTCACCTTGGGCTGTCTGCCAAACCGCAACTCATATGACGTCTTACCTAAGTAAGCTCTAAGAAAAATGCGGTTGGCTAGATAGCAAGGTGTGCTCATTGCTTCAGCCAAAAAGTGCCTAGGAGTCCTATGCTCATCAAGCATCATCCTGGCCATCTCGACTAGCATGCGGTTCTTCCGTTCCACAACACCGTTCTGTGGGGGAGTGTAAGGGGCAGAGAACTGATGATCAAGACCCTGATCACTACAGAAGCTGACGAACTGAGAGTTCTTAAACTCAGAGCCGTTGTCCGAATGGATTGCTCGCATCCGACCATTGTTCTCATTCTTTAGCTTCAAAATCACGTCATGAACGTACTGAAAAGCCTCATCCTTAGACTCTAAAAATTAAACCCACGAGAATCGAGAAAAATCATCAACTATCACAAGCGCGTACCATTTCCCACCGACTGAGCGTACTCTAGCTGGACCAACTATATCCATGTGTAACAGCTCTCCCGGGTACGAAGTCATCACCTGAGTCACTGCTGTGTGAGAAGCGGAAACCATTTTCCCATGACGATAGGGATGGCAAACTAGATCCTTCTCCATCTTAAGCTTAGGCAATCCTCGGATAAGGTCCATAGAACTCAATCTGACCAGCAGATCAAAGCTCAAATGGACGAACCTCCTATGTCACTTACAGAGCTTAGAGGAGGATCCAGCCATCAGACAGCGAGAAGGGCCAGAAGAACTAGAGAAATCAATACGAAAAACCTTACCGAAGGGTAAGATCCGGCAAACTAAAGATCCTCTAGAATCAACAACAGAAGACATGCCCTTTTTAAAGCGTACCTCTAAACCATCCTCAAGAAGTTGCGAAATAGCAATTAGATTAAAATTCAAGTTTCCAACCAAAGCAACATTCTTCAAAGAGAAATAATCAAAGATGTGAATCGACCCAATACCTTGTACCTTCCCTTGACCACTGTTCCCGAAAGTGATGTATTCCTTGGAGCTCGGGGGAGAGAGGCTAGAGAACCATCTGGGGTGTCCCGTTATGTGGCGAGAACATCCTGAATCCATGATCCACACATCCTCCAGTCCTCGATCCTGCAAGGTCAATGGTCATGAGTGGGAGCAAATGGTCTGACGCCAGGTTTAGCAAAGGAGCTAAACCAGTGTCAAGCCATCTGCTCGTAAGTAGGAAAGCAGAAGGAATCATATGAGTCTGGACCAAAACGCGGCTCAAAGCGCGGTCCTCTGTTCTGCCTAAAATCATGGCCACGAGGTCCAAAACCGTATCCATAATGATCTGGAGCTCTGCCGGAATGAAAAACCACCCTCCGTAGCACGATCATGAAAGTCATCTCCTCTACCACCACCTACACGACGTGGCCTAGCCTCTAGCCTCTCTCCACATCGAGGGACTCTCTGTCTACCGCACTACTAGTAGAACTGCTCCTGCCCATCTCGAGCTCTCTCTGCTCTCTCAACCCGCTTCCTCCTGAAGCAAAACTCCTCAAGATGCCCGTCTCTCTGACAAAACTCATAGTGATAGGTAGGCTTCTTGGGATGTGGTTGAGGCTTGGGATTCTTAGGCTTGATGGTGTTGGGTGTAGAATCTTTGGTGTGAGAGGGTCCAGGTAAAGAATCAAGAGAAGTGTGGAGAGGTTTAGGCTTTGGGACCTAGATTTGCTTCTTGGGTGGAGCTTTAGGTTGTTCTTGAAACACTCCATCCTTGGGCTGACTAACCTGAAAATACTCAGTAGAGTGAGTCTTGGGATATCTCTATTCAGGAGTCATCTTACTCCACTCCATTGCTCTGCTAATGGCACTCTCAAAATCAGCCTTGGTATAGGTATAACCTACCCCAAACCCATCCTGCCTCTTGAACTGTTGGATCATCATGCCGAGTTGTGGCTCTCTGGCACTAATCCAACTCAGGATCTGACGGAGGTAAAAGTTCTTGTTCTGAACATCAGCTAGCTCCTCTCTCAAAGAAGCTAGTACCTCCACCTGAGACAGGCAGATCTCACACTCTCTATCAACTTCAACAGACTTCTCAGCTTTTAGCTTGATCAGCTCCAATCTCAGGGACAAGCAGTTCTCACAAATAGTGGGTGTAACTGACAAGGTCTCAAGCTCTAGCTTAGTATGCTCCAACTCAGCTCTCACTCCAGCTAACTCACCCAACTACTCATCACTCTTGGCTCTCAGCTCAACTATACTAGCTAAATGGGATGGGCAGTCTACACAGGGCACGACGACAGTGGCATGAGCATCTTTTAGCTCTAGCTGAGCGCTTTCAAGCTCAGTGGCCATAGCGTCTCTCTCATCTACTCTCTCTGTGTACCTGGACTTCAGAGTCGTCAGATCACACAACAACACCTCACAGTTAGGACACTCACTACTACCACCCAAGCAAGGGGAAGAAGATAGACTCTCAATCTTACCTTCGCCATGGTAAGCTCACTCTCGAGCTCATCTATCCTCTTTTTAGCCCCTCTAAGCAGTTTCTCCCGATACTTCAACTCCTGGTGGTTCTGTTCTAGTAAATTAACACCTTCTTGTTCATAGGAATATACCTTTTCATCATCGTCGTCGTCAGAGTTGTCGGAGGAGTCCTTTTCTTCCTTATCCCCAAGAGCCATTGAACAAAAGCTCTTGCTGGGTCTTCGGTTGTGACGCGAGCGACTCTTCGGCTTGTACCCGAAGGCCATGAAGCAGAGGCCCACCGAATCATCCCTGTCCTTCCCCTTCTTGATCACGAACTCTTCATCACTTGAACTTGAAGACAAGGAGGAAGATGAAGATCTCTTGGAGTAGCTTTTCTCCATCTTGGCGAAGAAGGCCTTGTCTCGCTTCTTGTTCTCACGCCTGTAGTCCTTCAGAGCCTTTCGAAAGAATCTTGTCTTGGGCTTGCCCTTTGTGAAAGTGGAGTCATCATGCTTGTCGGAGTCGTAGGAGTTACCGCCGGTTCCCTTCTTGTAGCTCTTCCGCTTGGGGCAGTCAGCGATGAAATGACTTGGATCACCACACTCAAAGCATCCGGATTTTGTGCCGTGTCTTTTAAGCATTCGTTTATCATAGACACATCGCACCTAGTTGTTAAACAAACACAGATCTTAAGGTCCAAGGTATGAAGAACCTTGAGCGCCTGTTCATGATCTGAGACCAGCTGATCACGACCGGCCTTGTTGGCCTGAAGCTTGTTAATGATCGTTTGAAAACGACCAAACAATGCCTCAACAGTCTCACCCGGCTTCTGTGAGAAATTTTCATACTCACGTTGGTAGGTCTGATAGAGCCTAGCCTTGACCTGAGATGTCCCCTCATGGTGTGCCTGGAGGGTAGCCCAGATCTCTCGAGCAGTGTCGAGATGGCTAACACGCTCAAACTCACTAGGACCTAGACGAGAGAATAAAATGTTCACCGCTTTGCTATTGTTTTGATGCTGGGTGATTATATCAGAAGAATCGCGCTCAGCAACAAGAAGTATAGTAAAAGTAGGGTGAGCACAAATATCCCAAATGTCCGAGCTCTGGCTCATAAGATAGGCTCGCATGCGAGTCTTCCAATAAGTGTAGCCAAAAGCTTCAAGGGACGGGATTTTACCAAAGGAAGTCATGATCACTACCTGGGTTTAGAACTAGTTAAGGTATGGAAAAACCCTAACCTCGCTCTGATACCACTTGTAGGACCGAAAGTAGCAACTAGAGGGGGTGAATGGGCGCCTAAAAATTCTTACGAATCAATTAAAACCTAATCCCAATACCCAAACACACTTAGCCAGACAAATAACAGTAGCAAAGCAAATCACAGAAACTAAGGTTCTCTAGCCTAAAAGTGACCGGTGTCCTCAATAAAATGATATTTAAAACTAAACTAAACTAAATAAAATAACTGAAGTTAATAAAAATGTGTTCTAAAAAATATTTAACGGCATAAAGAAAAATACCTAACTATATCAATAAATATTCAGATTGCAGTCTAAAAATAAAATATGAATCAAATGAATAAATTCTAGATCTTTCAGAAATAAAACTAATATATTGCAAATAAATCTAGAATAATAATATTATTGTGACTAATTTATTTATTTTTTCCTTTTTTTATACGAGCAGATTAAAATTATTTAAATAAATAATATGAGAGTACTAATAAGATCTAGCAGATAAAAGAAATAACTATGAGATAACTAACAGATCTGTATTTTAATTAAAAATAGATAATTATTGAATTACTTGATCTAACTAAAAAATAGGAGATCAAAAGCTTACCTGCATCGAAGAAAACTCCTGCGTCGCTGGCCGAAAAAAAACGTGCTCCCGTCTACTGCTTCTCGCGCCTGGGCTTCTGTCCTAGCGTCTCCGCCACGCAATGCTGCTGCACACGCCGCTCGGCTGCAACCCGGCGCCGCGCCAACCGAGGCTTGCTGCTGGCGCACGCCAAAAGCTGTGCCAGAGCTGCCGCCCGCTCGGCCGCCCATGATTTCACCAACGCTGTCGCGCGCGGCTGCAAGCCTGCCGCTAGCCTTCGTGCGCTTCTATGCACCTTGGTTTCTCTCGCCTGCACGCCACGCTACCATGGAAAGTAGAAGCTGGCGAGTCCCACGCTGCTGTGGAAAGCAGAAGTCGGCTGGTCCCACGCTGCTGTTGAAAGCAAAAGGCGACGGCGGGGAAAAACGTGATGAACAGTGGTTTGGTGGCGGTGGAAATACTTCAGAGAAAACAAAAAACTGGTGATGGACTGTAGATTGATCTTGAAAAAGTAACAGTCAACCCTAACCCTAGGGGGTTGGGGCCTATTTATAGGCAGCCCACTAATAAAGGGAAAAGACTAATTTACCCCTAGGATAAATTACACTGACTCTAAAATAAAAATCGAAATTACTAAAATACCCTTAGAATATTCAACTAACTCAAATAACAAATAATGTGGACTTAAATACTGAATATTAAAATCCTAAATAAAGATAATCATCGGTTGTCAGTTTTGCGCCGAAACTGACAAAGCGTCCACCGTCTTCGCACCGGGTACTGGGATTGGGCCGACCCGATCCCGCAGCTTCCTCAGCCCGGCAATCGCTCGCCGCCCATGTACCTGAGTCAAACCCCGATCAATAGACCAGTGGATCCTCTGCCGCTCCTAGCCCATGTACCCGGATTGGGCCAGCCCGACTCCGCGGCTCCTCTGCCCGGCTGTCACTTGCTGCCCGTGTACCTGAGTCACACGCACCCCAGACACGGCAGGTCTTCATGTGTCCTCTTTGACTTCCATTGACAATCACTCATCACATCTAGAGCATAAGACCCATGCTCTTCAAAATGGTTCCTCACCTCTCTATGTTAAGGGGCACATCGATGAAAAGCCGATCTCGAGGATGCTTGTAGATGGAGGTGCCACCGTCAACCTGATGTCGTACTCTCTGTTGAAGAAGCTCGGCAAGAATGAAGATGACTTGATGAGGACTAACCTGACGCTCAACGGCTTCAATGGCGAGAGCTCCGAGGCCAAGGGTGTACTTTCTTTAGAGCTGACGGTGGGAAAAAAGACATTGCCAACAACGTTCTTCATCGTCGATGTGCAAGGTAACTATAGTATACTACTTGGGCGTGACTGGATTCACGCAAATTGTTGTATTCCATCTACTTTGCACATGTGCTTGATCCAGTGGACGGCGACGATGTGGAGGTTGTACCAGCTGATACATCGGCCTAGGTTTCTTTGGCCGATGTGTCCATTGACGTCATCCATGATAAGGTAGAGTGTATGGTAGGTAGGGACCTCTCGGATTACGACTTTGTTAACGTGTCCGAGGGGCATTTTGTTCTCGTGTCTGTAAAGCCGGCTAGTGTAGCACGACTATCTCTAAACTAGTAGTCATGTCTAGTATGACTAATCTTGATTGGCTAAAGTCTCGTGTGGAGAAGTATCGGTCTTCTCAAGACAGTATTGCCGAAGCCATTGAAGATTTTAGTGAAGTAGAAAAGTTAGATCAAGGTTTTGCGTTGGTCGATCCGCTAGAAGAGGTCAATATAGGCGATGGTAGTATTCCAAGGCCGACTTTTGTAAACAAAAAGTTGCAGGCTGATGAAAAGGCCAAAGTAATAAAGTTGCTTCGGTCATACATTGATTGTTTTGCATGGGAGTATAGAGAGATGCCTGGACTTAGCCGTGAGCTCATGGAGCATCGGCTGCCTATCAAGCCCGGGTTTAGGCCTTATAAAAAGCCCCCTCGTCGCTTTAATTCAGCCGTGTATGACTGAGTTAAAGAAGAGATAGAGCGATTGCTTAAGGCTGAGTTTATTAGGCCACGCAGGTATGCTGAATGGGTCACCAACATTATGCCTGTAGAAAAGAAAGGGAGTGGCAAGATTCGTGTGTGTATTGATTTTATGGACTTGAACAAGGCCACTCTGAAGGATGAGTACCCCATGCCAATAGCCAACATGCTGATCAACGATGCTTTAGGACACAAGGTACTTAGGTTTCTTGATGGCAACGCTGGTTATAATCAGATCTTTATGGCTAAAGAGGATGTCTACAAGACAGCCTTTCAATGCCCTGGTTTTGTCAGCTTGTTTGAGTGGGTTGTTATGACTTTTGGTTTAAAGAATGCTGGCGCTACATATCAATGTGCTATGAACTTGATCTTTCATGACTTGCGAGGAGTTATGCTAGAGGTCTACATAGATGACGTTGTGGTCAAATCGGATGCTATGGGAAACCATTTAGCCGATTTGAGAGATGCTTTTGATAGGATGCGTCAGTATGGCTTAAAAATGAACCCGCTTAAGTGTGATTTTGGCGTGTCGGCGGGAAATTTCTGGTGATTCATGATCCATGAAAGAGGTATTGAGATTGATCCCAAGAGGCTTGAGAAGATTAGAAATTGTGAAGCGCCGACATGCAAGAGATATGTGCAAAAGTTGCTAGGCAAGGTTAATTATTTGTGCCGCTTTATATCTAACTTGTCTGGCAAGATTGATGCTTTTGTCCCCATACTTCGGCTAAACAATGAAGCTGAGTTCACTTGGGGGGCAAGTTAGCAATGCGCTTTTGAGAAGATTAAAGAGTGCTTGTCATCACCGCCTGTGGTTAGAGCACCAAAAGTAGGGATTCCGTTTTGGCTATACGTTGCTGCAGAAGATAGCGTGATAGGAGCTGCATGAAAGGCCAAGTCATCGCTAATTTTATAGTTGATCACCATATAGACGTCAATTGGAGTAGTGCCACTGCTTTAATTGAGGTAATGCCACGAAAACTTTACTTTGATGGTTCGGCTTGCAAAAAGAGGTAAATTTTCGGCACAAGAAAAGCCGATGCTTGGGTCTATTTCAGTACCCGAATCAGAACACCTCGGTCTGATTGGGCTGACATGGCCGGTCTGACCGCCGCGTGCCAGTCGTCCGGCAACGGCCAGTTTGATCGACCCTCTATGGTCGGTTCAAATGCCCTGTGTCAGGAGGTTTCAGGACATGGGGGCAAGCCAAGGTTTGTAATTTGAACGCCAATGCAGATGGAGGTTTGGCGATTGCTTCAGAAAATCGTGAGGATTATTGGAGGACTCCAATTATTCAATATTTGAGGGATCCTAGCAAGCGGGTTGATCGGAAAGTTTGGTGGCAATCATTTAAATTTGTGCTACTCGACGACAAGTTGTATCGCTGAACTATTGACGGAGTACTTTTGAAATGTTTGAATGTCGATCAGTCTAGACTTGCTGTGGGTGAAGTATATGAAGGTCTTTGTGGGACTCATCAGTCGGCCCATAAAATGAGTTGGATGCTCAAAAGAGGAGGCTTTTATTGGCCGACCGTGATTGAGGACTGTTTTAAGTATTATAAGGGATGTGAAGCTTGTCAAAGGTTTAGTAATATTCAGCTGGTTCTTGCATCTTTACTTAACCCCATTATCAAACCATGGTCGTTCCGAGGTTGGGCCTTGGACTTCATCGGCCAAATTTATCCTTTCTCTTCAAAAGGGCATCGGTTCGTGTTGATGGCTACAGATTACTTCACCAAGTGGACCGAGGTCGTGCCCCTCAAGAACATGATGCAAAATGAGGTAATTAATTTCATCTTGAAGCACATTATACACAGATTAGGCATTCCTCAAACTCTTACTACATATTAGGGTGATTCATTTGTTTCTAAGGAAGTATGTGATTTTGTTGAATCTTATGGTATAAAGTTAGTAAACTATTCACCATACTATGCTCAGGCCAATGGTCAGGCCGAGTATAGTAATAAAACTAGGATTGAGCTCATTAAGAAAAAGATTGAAGAGTTTCCTAAAAGGTGGCACGAAGTGCTTTCTGAAGCGTTATGCGCTTGTAGAGTCGCAAAGCATGGTGCCACCAAGGTAAGTCCATATGAGTTAGTGTATGGACAAGATGTCGTTTTACCCGTAGAGGTGAATCTTGGCTCTTTAAGATTACTTAAGCAAGATGGCTTATCGGTCGATGAGTATGAAACTCTTTGAAGGATAATTTAGAAGAGGTGACCGATAAGATATTAAGAGCTCTAGAAGCAATAGAAAAAGACAAAAGAAGAGTGGCTAGAGCTTATAATAAGAAGGTAAGAGCAAAATTGTTTCAAGTTGTTGACTTGGTTTGGAAGATGATTTTCCTTTAGGCACTAAGAGCAAATGGTCGCCTAGTTGGGAAGGTCCTTTTAGAGTTGTTGAAATCGCTCTAGGTAATGCATATTTGCTAGAGTCGCTTCAAGGAGAGCAATTTCATAGGGCTTTAAATGGTAGGTATTTGAAAACGTACTTCCCGAGTGTGTGGCAAAATGCTTGAAGTGTCGAAAGGCTGATATAAAGCATATCGCCCTTAGCTCGTTGTGCTTTTGTCTCACTAAAGTTTTCCAAAATGTAGGGTGGCATGTGTTGATAGCAAAAAGTGGCATTAATGGTTAAAGTTGTCAAAATATCAAAATTTGGTAACTTGGCCGAAAATATGCCAAATTCCTGGCACAGGCCGGTCTGACCGGCCATTTACCGTCGGTCTGACCGGCACCACTTCGGTCAGACCGGCCATAGGTCCGGTCAGACTAGCCAACCCTATATTCGATTCAGATTAGCTGATTCCGGATATATTTTATCTCTAATTGATTAATGATGACTTGGAACCCGTGTCCAACTCAGAGAAGAGCCCAGGAACTCATTACCAACCTCTATAAATAGAGGCAAGGCCAATTCAAGGAGCCCCCCCTAAAAAATCCTAATAGATCCAATCTATTATCTACCTTGAATCGCATTTACTTTCTTTGCCCTCATTTTAGCCTATCACGTACATCTTTGCTGGTTTGCACTGTAAACCATCTGCCCGCAGCATGTAATCATGGTAAGTCCTTGTCGGTTCGCTCGTGAATCATCCGTTTCATCCACATAACGGATTTCTATTCGTTTTATCTATTTTTACCGGTAATTCAGTCCCTTTCCCGAATTACCCATGGTTTTTGGTGTTTTGCAGCGTGTTCTTCCTCATACTCTTCGCCAAGAACTTTGGAGGCAAGATATCCACGGCAAGACGGTCACAGGAGCACTTAGGCATTCGGATCTGGCATTATCGGTCAGACCGACGTCTGACTGAGGATTGTCGGAACGAGACATCAGCATTTCGCGACGTTTTTGGATCATCGAACCGTCCCAAGTGCGGGGGCACGTTTTTCTGTCAACAGGGTCTTTGGCCTAAAGCGCCCAAGAGGGCTGATACGGAGGGTAATGAACTCTTCAACCAGGTCCCTCATGCTCATCCTCCGGGCCACCCTCCGTAGCAATCCAACTCAATTTTTGGCTGTGGCGGAGTCCAGCGTAACTCAGGCTTAGCAGCGGTAGGAGATAGGTGCATTGGTGCTCTGAAGGGGGGACTCCACGCCAACACTGATATTGAACCAATGCTGATCCCATCCCGAGTATCAGCAGTCATTTGCAGCCTTCACCGGAAAGGAATTTGCGAACTCCTTGCGAAGCTAAAAGTTTGCACCCCCGAAGGCCAAGGCCCTCTCATCGCCGTCCCTCCACGTCCTCCTCTTCAGTTGGTAGCTTGTGTCGTGAAGGTACCCAAAGACGTCGGCACACCCCTCGCACCCTTCGGCCCGCATGGCCCAATCAAAGATTGCGAGGTGCACCACAGCATTCGGAGACAAATGAGGGAGCTTGAAGTTGTACATATTCAGTACTTCTCCAAGCATGGCTTCGGCTGGGACCCCGAGCTCGGATTCAAAGAAAGACTTGAAGACTATAGTATCCCTGGCCTGAGTCTTAGGGACACTTCAAACTCCGGTATCCGAATGGATACCTTGCTAGAAATCTTCCCGACGCATATCCTGTTGATGGACTCCTCCGTGGACATCATCGCTCGCAGCTCGAAAGTTTGCTCGAACTTGTCCGATGGTGGACGAAGGTCAAACTTCCCGAGGCGCTTTGCCGAAGTCTTCGCTACGGCCGCCACTGTTGTCGTAGTCTGGGCTTGAATGGAGCTCGACCCTCCACTGGGGGCGACACCCTTCTTCGGTTAATTCTTCTTCGATGTGTCGCTAGGGGCTCTAGCCACAGAGACTAGGGACTCTTGAGGTGAGGAGGCTAAAGGCTCCAGAGGGATGGAGGCTAGGGTCTCTGAAGAAGGCTAAAGAACTCGAGAAAAGGTACGAGTGCATAATGCGCCTTGGGGAATCAGGGGGCTTTTTATAGGCGGTAAAAATTCACAGCGCTCCCCTCAGCCAGATGTCTTGTTACCCAGAAGACACCTTCTGTGGTCTATGACCGATGGGGCCAAGGTTAAAATCAAAGTGTCTCTCCCTACGAGACAACAGTTTGATTTCGAACCGTTGGCCATGGGCACCGATTGGGCTACCAAGTACGTCCCATCCGCTCCAGTCGGGCATTTAATGTCCGTGCTGTTTGAGGCTACCCTCCGAAGCTAAGCTTCGAAGGCCTGTCATTCGAAGATACCATCCAATAAGTTTCATTTGCCCCAAGGGCGCGCACACCCTTCCATTAAAGAAGGGCTACGCACGAGGGGCTACTGTTGGGGGAAATAGCTTAACCTAACAGGGGCCAAATGACAAGTGGGTTCCAAGGCCTCTACAAGGCCGAAGCCCGCTAGGCTAGCGAAGTCGATAGCAGGCCTCAGCCCCATTGCCTCGGGCAAAGCCTGCTCTAAAGACCTCTACGAAGAATACTTCAAGAAGCCACGAGACCAGAAGTTGGATCTCCGAAGTCAAGCGAGGCCCCTTCCGAGACCCCCTCTAAGGCCCTCTCCGAAGCCCTCTCCAGAGTCCTCTCCAAGGCCCCTTCCGAGGACCACTACGGCCCCCTCTTCGAGAGTCCATCCAAACCGAAGCCTCCGAGCCATGCTTTGACACAAATGTAAAATATCCTGCATCCACTATAGTGTAAAGACCAAACCAGGGGCCCTTGCCCCTGGTATTGGCACTTGTACTAGTTTAGACTTATCCTTTTTACCCCTACAAAGCTCTGTAGGCAGGGTCCTGTAAGTAGAGGGTAAAGTGGACTTTTCCTTTGATATTTGCCTATAAGAGTAGGGCACTACCCTTGTAAGGGGGGAGAACCCAGAGAATAACAACGAACTGAATGTAGGGCTATTATCCTTCAAGGAGGCCTGAACCAGTATAAAAACCCTCTCTCTTCATGAACCCTTCTAGATGTTCACTTTCTTCTATACGCCATCCACATTATAGAAACCTGTTAGTAGCTAAAACAATCGCTATAACAGTAGTGTTACAAGGCCGACTTTTGTAAATCAAAATGTGCAAGCTTGTAGAGCATCGGTTGCCTATTAAACCCGGTTTTAGGCCTTATAAACATCCCCCTCGTCATTTTAATTTGGTTGTGCATGACCGAGTTAAAGAGGAGATAGAACAACTACTAAAGGCTGAGTTTATTAGGCCATGCAGGTATGCTGAATGGGTTGCTAACATTGTGCCTGTTAAAAAGAAAGGGAGTGGCAAGATTCGTGTATGCATTGATTTCAGGGATTTGAACAAGGCCACTCCGAACGATGAGTATCCCATGTCGATAGCCAACATGTTGATAACTGATGCTTCAAACATAAGGTGCTAAGTTTTCTTGATGGCAACACTAGTTATAATCAAATCTTTATGGCCGAAGAGGGCGTTAACAAAACGGTGTTTCGATGCCCTGGTTTTGTTGGCTTGTTTGAGTGGGTTTTGATGACTTTTGGTTTAAAGAATGTTGGCGCTACATGTCAATGTGCTATGAACTTGATCTTTCATGACTTTCTAGGAGTTATGCTACAGGTCTATATAGATGATGTTGTAGTCAAATCGGATGCTATGGGGAACCATTTAGCCGATTTGAGAGTTGCCTTTGAAAGAATGTGTTAGTATGGCTTGAAAATGAACCCGCTCAAGTGTGCTTTTGGCGAGTCGGCGGGAAAGTTCATAGGATTTATGATTCATGAAATAGGTAGTGCGATTGATCCTAAGAGGCTTGAGAAGATTAAGAACTTTGAAGCGTCGACATGCAAGAGAGATGTGCAAAAGTTGCTAGGCAATGTAAACTATTTGTGTCGCTTTATATCTAATCTGTCTGGCAAGATTGATGCTTTTGTCCCCATACTTCAGGGAAAGAACGAAGTCGAATTCACTTGGGAGCAAGTCAGCAACGTGCTTTTGAGCGAATTAAGGAGTGCTTGTCATCACAGCTTGTAGTAAGAGCATCGAAAGCCGAAATTCTGTTTCGGTTGTATGTTGCTACAGAAGATAGTGTGATAGGAGTTATCCTAACTCATGAGGTCGAGGGAAAGGAGTACATCATCACGTTCTTGAGTGGGCACCTATTAGATGTCGATACGAGGTACGTGTTCTTAGAGCGTTTATGTTTATCACTTTATTATGAATGTACCAAACTTCGCCGCTATCTTCTATCTAGCACATGTATTGTTACTTGTCAAACTGATATTATAAAGTACATGTTGCAAAAGACGATCCTAAGTGGGAGGATCGGAAAGTGGGCTTATGCATTGATTGAGTATGATTTGGCTTATGAACCCTTGAAAGCTATGAAAGGACAAGTCATCACAAACTTTATAGTTGATCACCATATAGATGTCAATTGGAGTGGTGATGCTGCTCAAATTGAAGTACCATATAGATGTCAATTGGAGTGGTAATGCTGCTCAAATTGAAGTAGTGCCATGCAAACTTTACTTTGATGGTTCGTCTTGTAAGAACAGCCAAGGTGTTGGAGTTGTGCTCATATCACCTAGTGGTATGAGTTTCGAGACCTTGGCACAACTAGAATTTCCTTGTACTAATAATAAAGCTGAATATGAAGCTCTATTGCTAGGACTTGAATTGTTAAGCTCCATGGGTGTTAAGTATGTTCATGCATATGGTGATTCTCTATTAGTTGTTCAACAAGTAGTTGGAATTGCTCAATGCTTCAATGGTTTATTTAATAGCTACTTGGATAAGTGTTTAGACATAATTGGCACTTTTGATGATTTCAAGATTTCACATGTGTCTAGAGAAGCCAACTCAATAGCAAATGATTTGGCTCAGCAAGCATCTGGTTACCAAATTAAAAGAGGTAAATTTTTTGACCAACAAAACCGATGCTTGAATTAGTTTTACCATGTGAGTCAGAGCACATCAGTCTGACCGGCATGACATGGCCAGTCCAACAGCCGGTGTATAGTCAGTCTGACCGGCCATGCCAGCCCGGTCTGACCACCCTATGCTAGTTGTCTAGCAACGGCCGGTATGACTGGCCCTGTGTAGTCAGTCTGACCGCCCCATGTCAGGAAATTCTAGGACTCGGGGGTCAACTTCAAATTTTTGATGTGAACGCTAATTCAAGCGAGAATTTGGCGAGTACTTTAGTAAATCATGAGGATGATTGGAGGACTCCAATTATTGAGTATTTGAGAGATCCTAGTAAGCGGGTTGATTGGAAATTTTGGCGGCAAGCATTTAAATTTGTGTTGCTCTATGATGAGTTGTATCGCCGAACAATTGATAGAGTACTTTTGAAAAGTTTGAATGCCGATCAATGTAGACTTGTTGTAGGTGAAGTACATGAGGGTCTTTGTGGAACTCATTAGTCGGCCCAGGAAATGAGTTGGATCCTCAAATGAGCGGGTTTCTATTGGCTAATTATGACTGAAGACTGTTTTAGGTACTATAGAGAATGTGAAGGATGTCAAAGGTTTGGTAATATTCAGCTTGCTCCTACATCTTTACTTAATCCTTTTATCAAACCATGGCCATTCCGAGGTTGGTCCTTGGACTTCATTGGTCAGATTTATCCTTTCTCTTCAAAGGGGCATCGGTTCATTTTGATGGCTATGTATTACTTCACCAAGTGGACCGGGGCCGTGCCTCTCAAGAACATGACACAAAATGAGGTAATCGATTTTATCTTGAAGCACATTATACATAGATTCGATATTCATCAAACTCTTATTACAGATCAGGGTGCTTCGTTTGTTTCTAAAGAGGTGTGTGATTTTGCCGAATCTTATGGTATAAAGTTGATAAACTCTTCACCATACTATGCTCTGGCCAATGGTCAGGCCGAGTCTAGTAATAAAACTGTGATTACGTTTATTAAGAAAAATATTGAAGAGTTTCCTAGAAGGTGGCATGAAGTGATTTCTAAGGCGTTATAGGCATGTAGAGTTGCAAAGCATGGCGCCACCAAGGTAAGTCCATATAAGTTGGTGTATGGACAAGAAGCCATTTTACCCGTAGAGGTGAATCTTGGCTCTTTGAGGTTGCTTAAGCAAGATGACTTATAAGTCTATAATTATGAAATTCTCTTAAAGGAAAATTTGGAGGAAGCGACTAATAAGAGATTGAGAGATCTAGAGGCAACAGAAAGAGACAAAAGAAGAGTGGATAGAGCTTATAATAAAAAGGTGAAAGCAAAATTGTTTCAAGTCGCTGACTTGGTTTGGAAGACGATTTTGTCTTTAGGCACTAAAAGCCCCTGGTATGGCTTTTACACTGTAGCAGTACTGGGATATTTCTTCATCTTCTAGACCGAAGCACCTATCGGAGGGTTTCGGTCGAAGCTTATTGAGGGGGCTTCGAAGGAGTCCCGGAGGGGACTTCGAAGAGGGCTCCGAAGAGGCTCCAGAGGATGCCCGGAGGGTTCCCAGAGGCTTGGCTCCTGAAGGGATTCGGAGGGGTCCTGGAGGCTTGGCTCCGGAGGAGGCCCGGAGGTGTCCCAGAGGTGTCCAGTAGCGCTTGGCTCCGGATGGTGCCCGAAGGCTTTGCCTTAAGCCATGTAATTCTTTGCAACTCTTGGTGTAATCTAGGTCAAAGGGGGCCGGAGTCCGTCTTTGGGCTTCACTAACCTAGCGAGCTCTGAGTCCGAGGCCTTCGGAGGCTGGCGGCATTTGACCCCTGTTTGAGGAAAAAGCCATTTCCCCAATAGTAGCCCCTCGCACGTAGCCCTTCGCAGCGAAGGGGTGCGCACATCCTAGGGCAAATGATGCTTCGTGGTTAATGAGCGTCGGAGCCTGGGCCCTAAGGCTAGCTTCGAATCACACAAATAATAAATACTTGTACGGAGCAGATGGGATGCCCTCGGGGAGTCCAAACGGCTCAGCAACGGTCAAAATTCGAGTCGTTACTACGCGGGGTGCGACGCTTCGCTTCGAAAACTAACTTGGCCCCAGCGGTCAGAGACTGTGGGAGTTGGTTTCCTAGTGACAAAAACATGGTTGCGGGGCGCGTAGTTACTTTTTACCGCCTATAAAAGGCCTTGGAGAACCGTTGTGCCGCTCACACCTTTCATTTGCTTCCTGCTTGAGCCCCTAGCAACCTTTATTCTTTGCCTCCTTCTTGAGCTTCGCGCACACTTAACTCCGGATCCCCTTAGCACCCTTCGTGTCGGAGCCCCTAGAAAGATGTCGAAGAAGATTTCATCGAAAAAGGCTTTGGCCTTGGTCGGGGGGTAGAGCTCCGTTCAAGCCAAAGCAGCGGCTGCGGCTGTGGTGAAGCCTGCAGCAAGGCTTCTTGAGCCGACCGACCTCCGATCACCCACAGATAAGTTCGAGCAGATCTTGGAGTTGCGGGCTTCGGCTTCCACGGAGGAGTATGTCCAGTGGATCTGCGAAGGGAATATTTTTGAAGACATCCGTCTCCGGGTACCTACGAAGACATAGACCATCCCGAGGCCTCGGCCCAACAAAGTCGTGATCTTGCTGAGCGAAGTATTGAAAGCTTATAATTTTGAACTCCCTCACTTATCCCCTAACGCCGTGGTGAGGCTCGCAATCTTCGAATAGGCCATGAGAGCCAAAGGATGCGAAGGGCGAGCAGATGTCTTCGTCGCCCTCCATGACGCCAGTTGCCAGCCAAAGCGAAGGGAGGGGTCAGACGTCGTCGGTAGGGCTTTCGCCTTCGGGAGCGCCAACTTCTAGCTCCGCAAGGAGTTCTTGAACGATGTGGGATAAAATGGCGACTAGAGGAGGGGTGAATAGGCGCATCGACAAATTGTCATGAATTAGATGGCCTGTTCAGAATTTTGCAAATACAAAATTGATGATCACTATTGAAAATGCAGATCAAAACAACACAAACTTAATTCTTCCTCTAGATCGACGTTTCCATCTCCGAAATAGCTGTCGGTGAATGAATTGCCAATCTATAGAGTCTAGTTCAGTGTTTGAAAGTCCAACGGGAGGGTGTCGGTTGTTGATTGTCCGACATGATTCAGAATTTCAGAAAATAGATACAACTTGATTCAGAGTAAAACTTTTTAGACTGATTCACTTTCAATTTCAGTAAGCACTTTCTTGTAAACACACACATGCTATTGAATATGAACCATTCAGCAAATAATCACAACAAAAATAACTGATAGAGAACTGGCCAAAAATCTCAGTACAACTTCAGTAGAACATCAGGCTAGTGTCATATTTCAACTAATGAACTCTATTGGTTGCACACTTGGCTTCAAACAGAAAAGAAAGCACACCAGATCAAAAAGACAGTTGATCAAAATTTCACCCAAAAACTGAAAGCAGAACAGTGCTTGCAAGATGATGAACAACACTTGAAAATCATGCTGAAAAAACCAAGGAGTAATATCACTTTCTAGTTCATGGCAACAACAACTTTAACCAGGGAAGTATCAATCAGTAGTGAAGAAAAACACAGAATGATTAAGACTGAAATCAAATCTGCAATACTGTTTCAGATCAAAGTTAATACCTAGATAGCCTCCTATATCTCATCAAGGATCATACCCAAGGCAAGGAGATGATGAACAGTAGTGATAATAAGAATTCACTGATGAGATTTGATGAAACAGTATTTGGTGATCAAAACAAATCAACCAGTTGCTTCAGAAGATTCAAATCAATTACTAATCTCACATGTTCAGGTTGCAGTGCAATGTGTGTATGTGTTCCTGGCTTCTATTAGAGGCTTTGCTTCTGATGTAGTGATCAAATACAGAATATGCAGATGGACTAGCAAATTGCACTCACACACTGCTCAGACTGAACAAGGATTGCTATGGTGCTTGATGTAAAACAGTGAACATCAATTTTCATAGCAAAACAGAAGATTGATCACCCAGAAATTGGTTCAAAACTTCAAGAAACTGATGCTAAACTGCCATGATGATTCAAAGAATCAAATGCAAGATTTAAAGTTTTCAGCAAACAGAACTAGGTAGAGCTTCAGTTCATGTAATATTCAATCAAACACTTAAAGAGTTGTTGTCCAAGTTTGACTGTAGATCCTTAATTAAATTCAGAGCAGAGTCTGATCAAAGCAGAGAAGAAATCCTGATGTGCTAGATTAATGAAAACTAGTTCATATTAGAATGAATCAGTTAAAAGAACTATCAGTCAGCAAATAAATCAGTGAAGAACCATTTGTAAACCAAATCTTCAATAATAGCAAATCAGTGATGTAAAACAGTGACTGCTAGATAGAATATTCAGTAGTACAACTGCAGTGTGTTGGCCTTGAGAAACCAAAGGTTGGTTTCGGAGTCTGTGATGAGTGATTGATAGATTTTATTCTCTAGATTCAAAGGGGTCCCTCCAAAGGGGTTCGGAGGTTGTTTCACCGAAGGATTCGGTGGGTCTGCTTGCTGCGGGTGTTGCAGTGGAGTGTATCTGTCAGAGGGGTCCGGTAGAGCATGATGACATGTGTACCAAAGGGTTCGGTACTTTGGGCGGTACACTAGAATATGTACTAGAGGTTGTTTACCCGAAGAGGTCTCCGGGGTACTAGATACACTTGTCTGTCTGTCTGTGGTGGGCAGGTGATTTCGGAGGCGACGGACGGTTCGCAGCAAGTGAACCTGGGTCAAGCGGGAGGCTTGATGTCGGGCGAGCGGGGAGCTCGGTCATGAAGGCTACGAGGGGTTGAGGTCGGTCCTTGAGTCAAGGTACGCCAGGCAAAGATAGATTGCGGAGGGTGGCTCCGGCTGAAGGTACCATGAGACGAAGTCCTCGGAGGTGAGGCACTGCGAAGAGCACTCTGAATGGAGTGTCTTCGGAGTATGGTGGACAAAATCCTCAGCGATGTGGCAAGGTGTTCGAAGTGTGCTCCGGATGGAGGCACTCGAAGGTTCACCCAACGAAGGTCTCAGAAGTTTAGGTGCATCGAAGGCATAGTCCGGGTGAGGTTCATCGAGGAGTGTGCTCGGGAGAGACACTGCGACGATGTGCTCACGGAATGCTTCATGCGGAGGCCTTAGACGAAGAAGGGACTTTGAAGGGTGGTACTCCAAAGGTGGGCCTTCGGAGTGTGGCTGACTTGAGGTACTTCGGCCATGCATGGCTTCGGTACATGGACTGACGAAGTTCGAGCTGGGAGTAGCTGCGAAGCTATGGTGGTCCACTCCGGAGGTGATGGCACGAAGGCTCAAGGGCTTTGACAGCTTCGCCTCAAAACTGTCACTGTATCGAAGGCTGACTTCGGTGAAGCGAAGGCCGTCAGGCTCAAGGCTTCTCGCCGAAGCTACCGCACCCCTCGCGTGCGAAGGGGGGCTTGAGAAGAATCCAAAACTGCAAAGGTTGATCGTGTCTTCTCTACAAAAGCTGATGTTGTCTCCTCTGCGAAGTTGACAAAAGAAGCCTCCAAATAAAGTAGACTACCATATGTACCCCCCTATTCTGATGAGACAAAATCAGTGTAAACCCTAGGGGTAAAGTAGTCTATTCACAGGGCTGAATAGTGCCTATAAATAGTGGAGGCTAGCTAGGCAACAATAACACTTTGAGTCCATTTTTAAAACTCCTGTGCTAGCCACCATACACATGTATTTAGATCTGTGAGTTCATTTTGTGTTCCCTGTTCAAGAAATGAAACTTTGATTCTGTTTTCATTTACTGCTTGAACTTGTATGCTTGTTTTGCACTGCAAGTTTTGATTTCTTTCTGCTCCACTTCTTCCTGGTTCGAGTTTGTTCACTGGGGTGTTTTTGGTGAAGTGTGTGAGTGATCTGTGCCTGTGTTGTGTGTGTTCGCTCGGTGTAAACTAGAGGCTAGTCCTCTCTGATTACTAGCGAAGCACTGTTCAAGGCTTAACTCGAAGCCTAATTTCTTCTCTATCGAAGTCCTCAGCGTAGTGTGTTTAGTGTGTGTTCAGACTTTCGAAACACGATGCCTAGTATCAGTTGCTAGTGCGGAGTTTCTGGTTGAAGTCTGCAGAGGGAAACCACCTCCTGCGAAGGGTGAAGTGCGAAGTCTGCTCAAGTCACCCAGTGTGCGAAGCCTGCATTGACTTAGCAGAATTGACGGTTTGGTTTTGTGGGTGGAGCGAAGTCTTCTTGACTTTGAACTTTTGCTCCTTGCGAAGCTTGGTTTTGGAGCTGTGAAATACCTCCGAACCAGAACTTCAAAGGGTGTGTTTGAAGCTGTTCTGGAGAATACAGAATTAAAACAGAAGGCTATTTTTAGCCTGAAATTTTAAAAGCTCCCATTCACCCCCATTTGGTCGTCATTTCTGGTCCAACAATTGGTATCAGAGCAGGTTAAGATCACTAGTTTACCTTAACCAGTTTTGTGATATGTTCGCGACATAGATAGAGTTAGTAAAATACCTCTGTTCGATGGGACTGATTTTCCATACTGGAAGGTGCGCATGGAGGCTTACTTGTTAAGCCAAGAAAATGCAATTTGGGAGATTGTGGACTCACAATACTCCATCCCTGAAACTCGCACCTCTCAAATAGAAAAGGATCAGTATAATGCTAACTCCAAGGGTAGAAATATATTGTTCATTGGTTTGAGCCATAGTGAGTTTGATCGGGTTCAGCACCTAAGGACAGCTAGGGATATTTGGAATACACTCACTATGTTTCATGAAGGCTCTACACAGATTAAGGCTACGCGCCAAAGCACATACAATCAACAGTATCAGCTGTTTGTGCAAGGGCCTGGTGAATCTATAGATGCCATGTTTTCTCGCTTTGATGCGATAGTGAGTAACTTGCGGTCCAACAGAACGCTTGCTTACAATGATCATGACAGGGCTATCAAGCTTCTCTATGCTCTTGATCGTAGCATATGGGAAATGAAGATATCTAGCATTGAGGAGTCCGCAGGTTATGACACATTGACCTGTGATGAGCTCTTCAGCAAGCTGAAGTCCATAGAGATTGCCAAGGCATCTCTTGCAGTGCACAGAAACTCCTTACCACAGCCATTGGCACTAGTTTCTAGCACTAGCCGTGGCACCACTACAGAACCAAGCTCATAGAGCACTTGTGTTCTAGCAGGTGGTTTTGTCTTGTCCTCCCTGGTCTTCATCACTAAGGAGCAGGTGGATACTCTGGATGATGAAGAGCTTGCTCTCATTGCTAGAAGGTTCACCTGTTTTTACCATGAGAGATAGGATCAGAGAAGAAGTGGTTTTAGTGGTTGTTTTGAGTGTGGCGACACTTGTCACATCAAGGCTAACTGTCTGAAACTCAAGAAGAGAGATGAGAGTGAGCGCCCCAAATACCACAAAAAGGAGAGAAACCCTTTTTGAAGGGCAAGCGCGGCAAGGTGGCTAAGAGGGTAGCCAAAGCCGCTTCTAGAGCTTTTTTTGCTGCTCTCAGCGACATCGACACTTCCTCAACCAAGGATTCGAGCTCTGATGAGGAGGAGTCTCCAATGAAGGAGGAGAAGAAGGACAAGAAGGGACAAGATTTCACCGGCCTCTGCTTCATGGCCGTCAGCGATCACAACGGCGATGAGCTTGACTCATCTGAGGTACCTCTATCTTATGACCAACTTTCAATTAAATTAGATTAACTGAGTGAAGTAGTTCTTGGTCAGGATAGATTGCTTGTGCAAGCCGCTAGAGATAGAAAAGACCTTAGACTTAGGCTAGAATCCGTTTCTACTGATTATGCCATACTTAAGTCTAGAATTAATGATGCTGAATGTGAATCTTGCACTGTTGTCATGGGTGAGCTTGCTCAGTTGCGTTCTGTGCATGCTCAACCTCTTTCTGAGCTTGAGACTACATCAAAGCAGCTTTTGATGGTTGATTCTAGTCCTCATGATATAAATGAATGCATTAACTGCCCCTTATTACGTGAGAGCATTGATTTATGTGATAAGCATGTTCAGGATTTAGAGGCTAGATTGGAGAGGGCCGATAGTTCTAAGGATGTGCAACCTGTGTGTGACACTTGCATAACCCTTAAGGACCAGTTAGGCACTGTTAGAGAGCAAGCTGAACACCTTATGACTGAAAATGAATACCTTCTTTCTGTGGTTAACAAATGCACTGAGGGAAAGGGTAGGATGGACTTGCTCTTGGCCAAGACCAAGATGTGTGCTAACATGGCAGGGTTAGCTCTAGGATTGGGTTTTGAGAGGATTCCTCCAGACAGTGATAACAAAACTGTTTTTACCTCACCAACTACCTTAGAGAAAGAAAGAGCCCAGTTAGACACTCCATTAGCCAAAAAGCCTACCCAAAAGAAAATCACTCCTCCTTCCAAGAAAATGCCTCCCAAGAAAACCACTCAGCAGAAACCCAAGGAGCCTGTGAATATTGCTCCTATGACCCATGTGAGTGCCTCTAGGAGAGTGTTTCATTGTTCCTACTATCAGCGGGTGGGTCATATGGTTGGGTTTTGTTTTCGTCGCATCAAGGATGAGCGACGCTCTCAGGCGATGAGTTTCCAGAACATGCATTACCCATCTCAAGGTATGCATGAGTCTGAAGTTTTACTCACATCCTATTTTCGAGGCTCCTCCTACTTCCCGGAGAGGTTTTGCTCCTCGAGGTGTCCACCATGTTCCATATGGTGGTAGACCCCGTGTGAGCAACTTTGTGCCTCGACAAATTAGGAGACCTCATCATGCATTTGGGTCACAACATGTAGGTTGACCTCGCACTTTGCATCATTCTGAATTTCCTGTGCGTAGACAGTCTGTTTTTACTATGCCTACTACTCGTATCACTCAGTGTTGGATGCCTCATCATGCTTTCACTCACCCCAGCACTGAGCGATCGAGATTCTCTTATCATGTGTAGGCGCCAGACCGAGGCTTGGAGGGCACGTGGATCATAGACTCTTGTTGTTCGCGCCACATGACCGGAGATGCAGCATGCATGGTTCTCCAGCCTCACCACAACCAAGCAAAAGGAACATATCACCTTCGGCAACAATAGAAGGAATAGAGTGAAAGGTAAAGTTGTGGTAAGATTCAACTCAAATTTCACTCTCGAAGATGTTGCATTGATTGAAAGTTGGGATACAATTTGCTTTATGTATCTCAATTGCTTGATGAGGGCTTCGAAGTGTGATTCCATCACGATACTTCGCAAGTACTCAATTCTAATGGTGTTGTGGTCTGTAAGATCTTTAGAGTTGATAGAGTTTTTGGAGCTGATTTCTTTGAGTCATCTGGTTCTTCTCATTGTTTTGTTGCACATTCGACTTCTGAGCTTTGGAAGTGTCATAGAAGACTAGGGCATATGAGCTTTGAGTTGCTCGCTCGTTTGAGTGCCCTAGGTCTGATCTGAGGATTGCCCAAGCTCAAGTTTGAAAAGAATTTAGTTTGCGCTCCATATCGACATGGAAATATGATTGCCGCTTCGCACTCGCTAGTCACCATGGTGATGACTTAGCAACCTGGAGAACTTCTCCACATGGACATTGTAGGTCCTTCTCGGGTTAGTTCTTTAGGCGGCAAGTGGTATGTGCTAGTTATTGTCGACGATTTCTTTCGCTACTCCTAGGTCTTCTTTCTTGCCAGCAAGGATGAAGTGTTCTCACACTTTCGAGGCTTGGCTTTGATACTTTTCACTGAACTCCCTGGTGCATTAAAATTCATTCGAAGTGATAATGGCACTAAGTTCAAGAACAGTCTCTTTGTTGACTTTTGCATGGAATATGGCATAGAACATCAATTCTCTGCTCCACGGGTCCCTCAACAAAATGGTGTTGTTGAGAGGAAAAATTGCACTTTGGTTGAGATGGCTAGGACGATGCTCGATGAGCACAGGACTCCTAGGAAATTCTGGGCTGAGGCCATGAACACTGCATGTTACATCTCAAACCGAATCTTCTTGTGCTCAATTTTGAATTTGACATCTTATGAACTGTGTTTTGGGAGACAGCCCAAAGTGACTCATCTTTGAGTTTGTGGTTGTCGTTGCTTTATCTTGAAACATGGAAATTTAGATAAATCTGAGTCATGCTCTTCTGATGGGATCTTTCTGGGATTCTAGTTGGATCAATGCCATGCATGAAGAACTTGAAAATTTTGAGAGAAACCAAGTCTAGACCTTAGTTGATCGTCCACCAAATGTTCATTTCATTGGAACAAAATGGATTTTCAAAAACAAACAAGGGGAGGATGGTTCTATAGTTAGAAACAAGGCTAGACTTGTAGCTCAGGGTTGTTTCCAATTAGAAGGGATTGATTTTACTCAGACTTTTGCACCTGTTGCGCGTCTAGAGGCCATTAGGATTTTGCTTGCCTTTGCGACATCCCGGGGATTCAAACTCTATCAAATGGATGTCAAAAGTGCATTTCTTAATGGCTTCATAGGCGAAGATGTTTATGTAAAACAACCACTGGCTTTGAAAACCCCAAATACCCGCATAAAGTCCTTAAACTTCATAAGGCTCTTTATGGACTTAAGCAGGCCCCTCGGGCTTGGTATGATAGACTTAAGTCTTTTCTGCTTGAACTGGGGTATTTGATGGGATATGTTGATAAAACCCTGTTCACTCTCAAGCATGGCAAAGATTTCCTCTTAGTTTAGATTTATGTGGATGATATCATCTTTGGTGGGTCTTCTCATGCTTTGGTTGCCGAGTTTGCAGATACCATGAGCAGGGAATTCGAAATGTCCATGATGGGCAAACTCACATTTTTTCTTGGTTTGCAAATCAAGCAAAGCAAACAAGGTACATTCGTCCACCAGACGAAGTACACCAAGGACCTACTCAAGAAGTTTGACATGGCTGATGCGAAGCCCCTCGCTACTTCGATGGCTACTTCGATAGCATTTGATCCCGACGAGGATGGAGAAGTCATAGATCAGAAGGAGTTTCAGAGCATGATCGGCTCACTCCTCTATTTGATGGCTATGAGGCCAGACATACACTTCGCAGTGTGTCTGTGTGCTCGTTTTTAGGCTTCGCCCCGTGCTTCACACCGCCAAATGGTAAAGCACATTCTCAGGTATCTCAAGCATACCCTCGAATTTGGCATTTGGTATTCTGCGTCTTCCTCTTTGTGTCTTTGAGACTATTCGGATGTGGATTTTGCTGGATGTAGGATTGATAGGAAAAGTACCTCCGGTACTTGTCATTTTCTGGGTACTTCACTGGTTTGCTGGTCTTCCCGCAAATAGTCTAGTGTTGCACAATCAACGGCTGAGGCCGAATATGTTGCTGCAGCTAGCTGTTGCTCTCAGATTTTATGGATGGTTTCCACTATGTGGGATTTTGGGTTAGATTATAAGAGTGTTCCACTTTTCTGTGATAACACTAGTGCTATTTGTATTGCAAACAACCCAGTTCAGCATTCTAGAACCAAACACATTGATGTGCGACATCATTTTCTTAGAGATCACAATGAGAAGGGTGATATTGAACTTCAATATGTTGATACCCAACACCAGCTAGCCGATATTTTCACAAAACCCCTCGATGCTTTACGTTTTGCCTACTTGCGTGGGGAACTTGGTATTTGTCACCCTTACAACATTTTGTGAGGGGGAGCAGATTTTGATTGTCTTGCATATGCTTGTTTTGCGTGAAATAGCATTTACATATTTTGCACTTATATGCCTTATTTTAATTCATGTAATCATGTCAGCTCATCTCCATTTAATATGTCTGATATATTTTATGCATGATTTTCCTTTCCAAAATCAAATCATGCTCACTACTTAGTCTTGAATCAAGCATGTTTAGGCAGGACTGCTTTAGCTATCTTTTATCTGCTTGATAGCAAGAATCCTTTTCTCTGGATGCAAAAATTACAACTTGAAAAATCACATTGCTTACTCATGGATATTCTTCAAGTGCTAAACAATTTGTTCACTTATCAAAAATCCAAAAATCCATGATTTGAATGCTAAAAGTGAAAAGATCTAGGTGGGTTTGTTTGTCGCACTACTTTATTCTAGACTGCTTACCATTGCACCTTGGTATGAACTAGATAATTTAGTATATGCCAAAATCACTGCCTTAAGCTTCTGATGGCTTTCTTTCCTAGGCTTGTCTTGATTGGAAAGTATAAGGTAGACGAACAAATAACCCCTAGCATTATGAAAAGAACAACAAATATAAATTCATTGTCAATCAAGTTTGCTTTCAATACTCCACTTGAACTGGACTTGCCTGTCTAGAGTAGAAATTGACTAGCTTCGCGCAGTCCCTATTTTTACTTGTCTAGTTACCTTGATTGAGTGGTGATGCTTTTATTTCAAAATGATGAAATCACATGCTGTCATCATGTTTTTAGATTATGTTAAATTTAGTTGAGCACATGATTACTGTCGTTAAGATTGTCCTATTTTTGCTTTATTTGTCTTTGCACTTCTGCCCATTTCGAAGCTTTACATCTTTTAAAAGCTCCTTGATGCTTGCATTGCCAAAGGGGGTGAAATTTTTGAGTTCTCTGCAGGAAGGAGGGAAATAACTCAGGGGGAGTTTTTATTGTGCAAAGGGAAAGATGTGTCGGGGGGACTTTTACTCTTTTGACAAAGGGGGAAAAATTCTTTTGTCAAGTGACATGATTTGGCTCTTTTCTGAGTTTTTATGGTCACTTGTGTGCTGAAATTTTTCAAATTTTATTAAACTTGAATTTGGTTGTCAATGCACCCATCAAGGGGGAGATTGAGAAACCAAGGGTTGGTTTCGGAGTTTGTGATGAGTGATTGACAGATTTTATCCTTTGGATTCGAAGGGGTCCCTCCGAAGGGGTCCGGAGGTTGTTTCACCGAAGGATTCGATGGGTCTGCTTGCTACGAGTGTTGCAGCAGAGTGTATATATCGGAGGGGTCCGGCAGAGCATGATGACATGTGTACCGAAGGGTTCGGTACTTTGGGCGGTACACTAGAATGTGTACCAGAGGTTGTTTACCCGGAGAGGTCTCCAGGGTACTGGATACACTTGTATGTCTGTCTGTGGTGTGCGGGTGATTTCAGAGGCGACGGACGGTTCGCAGCAAGTGAACCTTGGTCAAGCGGGAGGCTTGATGCCGGGCGAGCAGGGAGCTCGGCCACGAAGGCTGCGAGGGGTTGAGGTCGGTCCTCGGGTCAAGGTGCGCCAGGCGAATACAGAGTGCGGACAGTGGCTCTAGCTGAAGGTACCTCGAGACGAAGTCCTCAGAGGCGAGGCTCTTCGAAGAGCACTCCAAATGGAGTGTCTTCGGAGTATGGTGTACAAAATCCTCAGCGACAAGGCAAGGTGTTCGAAGTGTGCTCCGGATGGAGGCACTCGAAGGTTCACCCGACGAAGGTCTCAGAAGTCGAGGTGCATCGAAGGCATGGTCCGGGTGAGGTTCGTCGAGGAGTGTGCTCGAGGAGAGACACTGCGACGATGTGCTCACGGAATGCTTCATGCGGAGGCCTTAGACGAAGAAGGGACTTCGAAGGGTGGTACTCCGAAGGTGGGGCTTCGGAGTGTGGCTGACTTGAGGTACTTCGGTCATGCATGGCTTCGGTACACGGACTGACAGAGTTCGAGCTGGGAGTAGCTGCGAAGCTGTGGTGATCCACTTTTGAGGTGATGGCGCAAAGGCTCAAGGGCTTTGATGGCTTCAGCTCAAAACCATCACTGTATCGAAGGCTGACTTCGGTGAAGCGAAGGCCGTCAGGCTCAAGGCTTCTCACCGAAGCTACCGCACCCCTCGCGTGCGAAGGGGGGCTTCAGAAGAATCCAAAACTGCAAAGGCTGATCGTGTCTTCTCTACAAAAGCTGATATTGTCTCCTCTATGAAGCTGACAAAAGAAGCCTCCAAATAATGTAGACTACCATCTGTACCCCCTGTTCTGATGAGACAAAATCAGTGTAAACCCTAGGGGTAAAGTAGTCTATTCAGAGGGCTGAATAGTGCCTATAATTAGTGGAGGCTAGCTAGGCAACAGTAACACTTTGAGCATCCATTTTTAGAACTCCTGTGCTAGCCGCCATACACATGTATTTAGATCTGTGAGTTCATTTTGTGTTCCCTGTTCAAGAAATGAAACTTTGATTTTGTTTTCATTTACTGCTTGAACTTGTATGCTTGTTTTGCACTGCAAGTTTTGATTTCTTTCTGCTCCACTTCTTCCTGGTTCGAGTTTGTTCACTAGGGTTTTTTTAGTGAGGTGTGTGAGTGATCTGTGCCTATGGAGTTTGTGTTCTCATTGTGTGTTCGCTCTGTGTAAACTGGAGGCTAGTCCTCTCTGATTACTAGTGAAGCACTGTTCAAGGCTTAACTCGAAGCATGATTTCTTCTCTATCGAAGTCCTCAACACTGTGTGTTTAGTGTGCGTTCGGACTTTCGAAACACGATGCCTAGTATCAGTTGCTAGTGCAGAGTTTCTGGTCGAAGTCTGCAGAGGGAAACCACCTCCTGCGAAGGGTGAAGTGCGAAGTCTTCTCAAGGCACCAGTGTGCGAAGCCTTCACTGACTTAGCAGAATTGAGGGTTTGGTTTTGTGGGTGGTGCGAAGTCTTCTTGAATTCAAACTTTTGCTCCTTGCGAAGCCTGGTTTCGGAGCTGTGAAATACCTCCGAACTAGAACTTCGAATGGTGTGTTCGAAGCCAGTTCCGTAGAAGACAGAATTAAAACAGAAGGCTATTTTTAGCCTGAAATTTTGAAAGCTACCATTCACCCCCCTCTGGTCGCCATTTCTGATCCAACAGGACTGCATTGGCACTGTTGATGAATTTCTACAATAAGTGCTTGAAAGAAGAAAGAATGGGAAGAACACCATAAGCATGGAGAAACAAAAACAGCCAACCACAATTGAATCAAACCAATCAACTCAGATCAGGCTGAAACTCTAGACCAGGATGTTTTGGAACTACAAAGCTAAAAATAGCACTTGAAGATTTTCAGGATAGATGGCACAAATATGAGGAACAGGACCTAGAGTTCTTGCATGAGCCAATTAAAACTTGAATCAATCATCCTCCAATCAAATTATGCTGAAATGAATTCTCAGCAGCAAAAATATTCCTGATGGAAGAACCAAAATTACACCAGTTAGAACAGAGAAACGCAGAGAGCTAAACTTCTTCAATCACAGTAATCAAAATGAGTTTCAACTGAATCTGAAGAACCAATCTCAAAGAACACTAACCAAATGTTCCATTTTCAATAAAAACCAAATCACTAACTCAGGGAACTAATCATCAACTCAGTACCTGAAATTAGGAGTACTTCCTGCGCCAAAATAGAGCCAGACACTGCTAACGCTACTCCCTGTAGCAGAACTGGCATGCTAGAAGATTTTCAATATGATGAACAGTGCTTACACAAAAGAAAGAGCAGCAAAAAGGCTAGAACAAAATAGTATTTTTGGTTGGTAGCCCCCAAAAATGACGGCCTCAAAAAAGTCTCCTAACCCTTGGGCATGGAGTTCTTTATACAGGCAAGCCCATTAAAGTATTCCCCAAAATGCCATTAGGGTTAAAAGTATAGGTATTTACCTAATTGTCATTATGTATTTTCAGAATTATTAATTCTGAAAATACACAAAGGTATACTCCTAATTTATTACATCATTGATCATATTCTTTTAATATTTTTCCGAATTAAAAATTCCGAAAAATACTAAAAGATTACACTTAATTTGGACTACTAAACAGAAAATTAAACTCCTATTTATTTGAATTTAAAAACACTTTCTGATACGATGGTTTTTAGCCAAAACTGACAAAGCCTTCCCGATCGCCGACATGTGACACCAACCCGTGAACTCGACCGCCAGCAAGTCTCTCCTGCTCTCAATCCCCTCGAGCTGCCTAATCACTTGCACGAGCCTCCCTTTCGCTGACTTGATTGTCACACTGTCTCGACCATCTGTCCATCCATATCTTGCTCTATCTCCTTGTGCACTCCTGAGATCATCTCCAACTTCACCTGGCATCCTTTATCCTCTGGCACCAGACTCCCCGTTTGACCATTGATCACCCGCCATTGACAGTTGATTAGCATCTCCATCCTGCACACATGAGACAAGCCAAAACACGAAACGCGATGCACACCGATCCCCTTGACACACAATCCATATCCACACATCGATCCCATCGATGCAAGCAAACCACCACTCACTCATCACTCTAGATCGATCAACCTTGTCAATCAGTCATCACAAAGACAAAAACCACAGTGCAACCTCACTTGGTTTCACAAATGACTTCCCAGCGAGGGCTATAAACAACCGATGGTACTTGAGGTGGGACCAGGAGTAGTTCTATGCTTCGGCAGGCGTGGACTCCCCCCTTCGGAGTACCAACACGCTCATTTCATATAGCCGCCAAGCTGAAGCGGTGCCAGACTCTGAGACGCTTCAATAGAGGATCTTGTTTCTGTGAAGGGTGGCGATGAAGATGAGTATGCGGGACTTGACCGAGGAGTTTATCACCCTTCGGCTCAGTCCCCTCGCATGCTCCTAGCCAGAAAACTTATTTCTAGCTTTGGGCCCGAACGGTTCGAGGGATGTATCAATAGAGCGCCTTGGTAAGGCTTTGACATTTTTGTCTTCGCGCTTGTTGAAATTTTTCGTGTGCTAACTTATATTTTATGATGAAGTTGCGCGCAACGTACGACCTCTAGTGGAGGCCATAGTAGTGGCCAAACGTGTCGTGTGACCTCCAACACCAGACGAGCAGACCCAGAGGCTCGCCTTGGTGGGGTCTTGGAAAAGGTTGAACAGAGTATGGACCTGGCTCGGCGCTGAGGGGGTCCAAACACTTTCGGACTTTACCGACTCGGCCCCTTCGGCGAGTGGTTCGAAGAGAAAGAGGGCGGATGATGAGGAGCCTGAGGACTTGAAGGCCGCGGAGTCATCAAGAGTTCGCTCGGATCCCTCGGCGGCCAAAGCCCTTGCACGGAGGAGCAAGTATCTTCGGACCTCACCGCCGGAGGGGAGCTGGAGATTGCGCCTGCTGCCATGACTGAAGTGCTGGCACCGGAGGCTGCGGCGATGATCGAAGTCTTGGTGTCGGAGGTTGAAGTGATGGCAATGACGGTGGAGGCTTCGGAGGCAGACCCTTCAAACGCGGAGCCTGGGACCCCGTCGGCCCAACAGAGGGACTGGGGGAGGCACCTTGCTCCTATGGCGTTCCAAGACATTTCTTCCAATGAGGAGGAGGCTAGCGAAGGTAAATGCTTGGATCATGCTTATTCTTATGTTTTTTATGTATTGACTTGTATTTTTTCTCAAGTGTTGGCGATGATGTGAGGCCTGGAGTTGCAGATGCGGAGGGGACCTCCGACAGCAACGGGGGCAACGATGGTAGAAGTAGTTCGGTGCATGAAGAGGACTCTTCGTCTGAAGAAGACGAGGGGGCAACCGTGGTGGAGGGACCCCTCGAGAGCACCCGGATGAAGAGGTGAATGTCGTAGACTGGAGCCCTACTTCAGAGGGGCTCACGAATCAGGCGCCCTTGATATGGCCCCTGCCCCTGAGGGGGCCTTTGACGGTTGTGTCCTTCGACATCTTCTACGACGGTAGTGTGGCTCTGGCGACAGGTGACTTGGTGGCGCAGCTCAGCCACAATCGCCACAGTGACCTTTTTGTGAACGCTAGCGAAGCCATCCTTCATGTGAGCGAGGCTTCACATAGGGTTAATGCAGTACTTAGCTTCTTCTCAACGTTAAAGACTTTTTAACCATGCCAGGCCTTCGCGTTAACTCAAGCGGCAACAGGCTCTGTGGACCGCCAGGAAAGCTTCCTAGCGGAGGGATATGAAATCCTTTGGCGCTAGGCCTCAGAGGCCATCGAACGACAACAGCAGGCTGAGGCGGCGGTGGAGGCAGCGAAGGTCGAGGTAGCCAGGGCAAACGAGGCCCTAGATAAAATGGCTTCAGATACGGAGAGGCTTAAGGAAGCTCTTTGGTCTTCAGAGGAGGCCAGCGCAAAGCTGGCGGTGGAGAACTCTGATCATCGCGTCGCCACCCAAGCTTTGGAAGGCTTCATGGTCCGAGGGGTCGATAAGGCCACCTCGACTCTGACCGAAGTATTGGCACACTTGGGGACCCGGTGCTAGGCTCCGAACTTCAATACTCAAGACCCGATCATGGACCGTCTCGAATTTCTTCAGACAGCCACGGTGACGACGGAGGTGACGCTGACGGGCTTCACGTTGATGGTCGTATGGGTGGCCGGCCAAGGGGTGTTGTAGCTGCTCCACGAAGCGGGGTGCAATCACCTCGAAGCAGCGACCTCGACCACGCTGGTGGCCTTCGGAGGCCCTCGTCTGACTTCGCCTGCCTATGTAGTCCATGGAGCATGGTGCCGGCTTCAAGAATCTTGGAAGGCTCAAGGGTGCGAAGCAGTCCTCGAGCTCCAATAGGCCACCCACTTACGCCAAGCTCGGGCATGGGCCACACTAGCTCGGCCTTCGGCATCGAACCCTCCGATGCTGAAGGTGTAGATCTTCTTAGGCTTCTTTGTTATTCTTACCGTAGGCCTATAAAATAACTTGTCAATTTATTAATAGAAATGTGGGGGTATTTTGTACCTGCCCAGGCTCAGCCTTCAGATATTGACTTTGAAGTGCTCGAGGATTCAAAAGTGCTTCGTCAGCATCGGGTAGTGCTTGAGGTAGCTAGGTCCGAAGGCCTCCCTCGGTTCAAACATCTGAGGGGTCCTAGGGCGAAGTTATTCCCAAAGTAGCCCAAGAGTTGTTAGCCTCCATGAAGATGGAGCCCCTTCAGAGTCCATCGTCCTCGCTTGACTTAAGCTTCTTTGAGGTATACTTAAGTGGTGGAGGGGTCCAGTCTTCAGGTGCAGCTTTACAAGGTGACGAAGCCTTAGACTTTTCTGCCTTTGATGCGGAGCCATCTGTACTTCGGCCTTGGGCCGACCTACAAGAAGAAAGGCGAGTTCTACAGGCTTCGAAGCATGGACGGGCCGACTGCAGGAGGTATGGCTCCGACGAGGCTTCGTCTAGCTGAGGGGGCCCTACTCGGAAGAAAAGCAAGCGGGGGTTGAATCTGTCAGGGCCTCGGGCCCACTTTTTCTTAGGTTTAGATATGGATTATTCGTAGTATTTTTTTTTTGAAGTGTACTTGTAAGTGTACTTTGTATTTGTACTTGGCATTCAATGAAAGGAAATTATCTTGCTTGTACTTCGTCTAATTAAACCTCATTGTATACGTATACTCCGCTCGTATACTTCACAAATATGCGTACGCTCCATTCGTATGCTTCATACACATCGCACGCTTTGTTCGTACACTCCACACGCATATACCTTGGTCCCCTCTTGCACGTGGCGGCTAGGGACTTGGGCATTGCCGGTGCGTGTAAACATAAAATGCTGAGGGGTGTGTCTTGGGCGGCTTCGAATACACTTATCGTGTCGTTCGGAGGCCTCGCTTGGGCCTCGAACACTCAAAATTGAAACGAATCTTGGCTTCGAAGACTTATTTGAGGTAAGCGAAGCAAGGCTTCGAAATACTTAACTTGCGAATGATCTTGAATTTATGGCACACGAAGCAAGGCTTCGAAGCGTGTTTAGATGGTGAAGTAGGGATTCTAAGCTTGATTTTGGAATGAGAATGGTGTGGATTCATCGAACCTGTGATAGTTTGAGCCACCTACGACTATGAGCCACCTTCGACTCTGAGCCACCTTCGACTCTAGGTCACCTACGACTCTGGGATACTCTGGGTACGGAACCTGGGATACCTAGATGCATCAGGCCGGTGACCTAGAATCCTTCATCCCACTGCTACGGTCCTAGAGGCGTTGTGTAGCCTTCTAAGCAGTGCTTTGATTTTAAATAGAATGAAGCAAAGCTTCGGTTTCAAATAGAGTGAAGCAAGGCTTCGGTTTTAAATAGAGCGAAGCAAGGCTTCGGTTTTGAATATAACGAAGCAAGTCTTCGGAAAGTGTGTATACCTTTGGAAACTTGACAGGGTCTAGAGACCGAGAGGCTTCGCGTGGTCGAAGAGAACTTGCCCCGTAGCCCCTAGGGCTCCTGAGCCCTTCGATGAGCACCCATAGCCCTTGCCGAAGAGTGTGCAGAATGATATCGGGGCCTGCCGCTTTCTTCATGGGCGTACTCTGAGGCGCGAGTGGTAGTAGAGACACTAGCTTTTAGTACTAGGCTTCCCATGGATGGCGCCAACTGTTGTAGCAATTGTGTTAGCTACAAATAGGTTTCTATGTAAAGGTGTAGAATATATCATATGAACCTTGAAGGGTTCTTCCAGAGAGAGAGAGAGAGAGGGTTTTATACTAGTTCGGGCCTCCCAAGAGGGATAATAACCCTACGTCCAGTTTATAGTGGATTTGCCATAATTTTGCCTCTATATTCCATGTGTCCATTACAAGTGTAGTGCCCTGCTTTTATAGGCTCACAGGCCAAAGGAATAGACCTAGTTACCCCTTACATGCCATAGGCTTTATAGGGGTCAGAGGGGAAAAAGGTTAGGCTATTGTACATATAACTTTACATATGTGGTAGATATACATCACTTAAGGGGTAGGTATACGGCATACCAGCGGTAGGGTCCCCTGGTATGGCTTTTACACTGTAGCAGTACTAGGATATTTCTTCATCTTCTGGACTAGAGAACCTATCGGAGGGTTTCGATCGGAGCTTATTGAGGGGGGCTTTGAAAGGGTCCTGGAGGGGACTCCGAAGAGGCTCCGGAGGAGGCCCATAGGGTTCCTGGAGGCTTGGCTCCCGAAGGGATTCGGAGGGGGCCCGAAGGCTTGGCTCTAGAGGAGCCCTGGAGGGGTCCTAGAGGCTTGGCCTTTAGCCATGTAATTCTTTGCAGCTCTTGGTGTAATCTGGGGTGAAGGGGGACAAAGTCCGTCCTTGGGATTCGCTAGCCTAGCGAGATCTGAGTCCGAGACCTTCGGAGGCTGACATCATTTGACTCCTGTTTGAGGAAAAAGTCATTTCCCCAACAACCTTGAATCACACTTTTACTTTTCAATCTACTTCCTTGCCCTAGGATTAGCTTAGCACATCCATCTTTGGTGGTTTGTGTTGTAAACCATCCATCTGCCACGTCGTAATCACATTAAGCCTTGTTGGTTCGCTCGTGAATAACCCGTTTAATCCACGTAACGGTTTTCTATCGTTTTATCGATTTTATCGGTAATTCGGTCTCTTGGCCGAATCGCCTCTCATATTTTGGTGTTTTGCAGTGTTTTTAATCTCATCTTCTTCGCCAAAGACTATTGCACCCATCCATCTTTGAAAAAGCGGTCGCCAGAATCCAAAGGAAAATTTCCAAGAGTCGTTGGTCTGATCGACAGTGTTATCCCGGTCTGACTGGCCCGTGTCACTCCGTCATCTAACGCGCCAGCACGCTGTGGTCTGACCGGTGCCATGAGGCCGGTCCGACCGGGCTTTGTGCAGAGGCCTCCGGGAGTACTCCGCGTCACCCTCCAGAGCCCCGGGCAATCAGATCAGGCACAGTTGGTCTGACTGATGGTGAGAGGCTGGTCTAACCGGGGTGTGATGGGTCATCATCTCCGTCGCTGGCACCCATCGGTCTAATCGATGGTGCATGATCGGTCCGACCGACCGTGTGCGGCCTTCTTCGGTCGGTTTGATTTGCCTGACAGTATAGTCGTGTGCACCCTTATCGGTCCGATCGACCCCTCTAGGTTCGTCTGACCGCCCTTCCTGGTTTTGGTCCAATCGGTCTTCATTGGCCGATTAGGTTTAATTTTCTTACTTCGGTTAATTAGTAAGTAGGTTATATTCTTGTAGTCTAATTATATGGCGACTCCACCCTCCCTTGTCACTGTCAAGGGTCATCGGAACGCGACGTCGGCGTCGTGTCACGCCTAGGGTTGTCTTTAGATATCCACGTGCTTTTGGATCATCAAATTGGCGTCAGTACGTTGGTACTTTGATCGACAGATTTTAGCATCAATAGTTAGCACGCAGCATTGAATTGCAGGTGTCTGGTCCATGATTCAAGAATCAATACGGTTATTGAGCTTCAATATTATGACCACTCGTACCCATGCATGTACACCGACCAACATAGTATTCCTTGTCTTATTGCCCTATAATAATTTTGTACCCACAATATGGGTGTTGAATTGTCCTTCTATACAAGGGTCATTATCTAGGTCTTCAAGGATGGTGTACTTACAGCTATGTAGATAGCTGAAGTATTTGTATCCACATTGCTATTCAGTTTATTGGATATCAGGCATTGGTCTGCTGAGCTCCCAATTGCTCGGTCTTCCATGCGGTAGCTAGTTTGTGAAACCGACTGTGTGGAACTATGGATTAGGCTCCAGCCGGTGTTCTAGATTTTTTAGTTACTTCAACCTAGCTATAAAAAAATCTGGATTTACAATGGATCATGAGTATTTAGTCGAGTAATTTAGTTTTTATTCTGAATTAGAAATAAAATTTTAAATTATTTTCAGTGTTGGAAAAATCGGTGATCGCTAGCTAATCGGGCAACCACCGAGTAGGGATTAATCGGTTAATCGAGGGATTAACTGAATTAATTGGTCAATCAATTAATCGGTTGAATATTAAATATTAAAGTTATATTTAATATACTATTTTAATCAAACTCTAGCCTTGAGTATATAAACTCCGTTTCTCCTCGACTCCTCTAACCCTGAAAAATCCCCACTGCTAGCCCTTTCACTGAGCTCTTCCATCTTCTACCTCTCACCAAGACTGAGTTCTCTCTTCCTCACGCGACTGCTCTATTCTCCTCAACCTCACGTGTGTCGCTTGCCATTCATACCAGCACCCCACGTCAGTCAGCTGAGGAGCCATGCTGAATAGCGTGGGCCTCATGGCTCCAGATGTGATGAGTCATTGTCAACGATAGTCAAAGAGGACAGATGAAGAGAGGAGATCTGCTGCTTCATGGGCCGCGTGTGACTCAGGTACACGGGCAGCGAGCGGTTGTCGGGCTAAGAGAGCTGCGAAGTCGGGTTGGCCCAATCCGGGTACATAGGCTAGGAGCAGCAGAAGACCCACTGGGTTGTTGACTAGGATTGACTCAGGTACACGGGCGGCGAGTGATTGCCGGGCTGAGAGAGCTGCGGAGTCGGGCCGGCCTAATCCGGGTACCTGGTGCAAAGTCGGTGGAGGCTTTGTCAGTTTCGGCGCAAAACTGACAATCGCTAATTTTGTATCAGACTGTCCAGAAGACAAGCCGTAGTCGCTACGAAAGCTTAGCTTCCGGATAAGTCATCTGTAAATAGGAGTTTTTCTATTTTGTCCCTAGACCCACAGTTAGTCAGTCGAGTCTGTAAAATATCCTAAGAGCAGTTTAGTCTTTTCCTTTATTTCATCGTCTGTAAAAAAACCCTAAGGGGCTGGTGGAATATTCCTAGCTATTGGGCTGCCTATAAATAGGGCCCCAATCCCTAGGGTTAGGTCACCCTTCCAGAATTCACTTTTTTAATCTATTGGGTCACTTTTTATTGGCTCCCTCCTCCTGTTCATGTGCGCCGCCAGGCTGTTGCTCACTGGATGTTCATTCCTGCATTCCTTCTATTCTTCATGATGCTTTGAGATTTTATTCTTTGTTCATGTCATTCGGTTTGCAGCATTTCTTGTGGCTTTGCAGTCTCGTTTTGTGTGCGGGTATTTTATTCCTGAACGATTGTGTCTCTGGTTGCTTGTGTTCTTCAGCCGAGTAGTACTAGTTCTTGCATGCAGCAAGTAGTACATACTCCCTGTAGCAACAGTACGCTAGTTTGCTAGCATTGCTTTTTCTTGCATAGCCTTTTTGATCGAGTTGACAAGACTTTGTCTTTCTCTGGCTGTTTCTGGCGAAGCCCCCTCTCTTTGTTCGAAGTCTTTCAGTTCTGTGAAGCAGGCTTCGACCTGAAATCTTCAAAGGCTTCGAACTTTCAACTCCGAACCTGATCTCTGAATCTAGCTTCGAAGTATGCTCTGTGTTTAGCTTTTGTTCGTTTGCATACTTCGGCACTTTTGCGAAGCATACTCCGACAGGCTTTGAAGTCAGCTTCGAAGCATGTCTCTCTGGTAGACTTCGCTCGGAGTAGATTTCCTGAGAAGTTTCTCTACTGCTGTCATTTCCATAGATCTCAGTTTGTGACTTCGAAGATTTCTTTTCGAAGTATGATTGTGGGCTTTGACTTCTTGTGTGTCTACACCTACAGACTTCGTTTCGAAGTTGGTCTGTGTGTCGAAGGTCATCACTTCAGTAGTCTTTCTTCGATCTAGCTAGCTCCGGAGGTAGAGTGTAGGCTTCGATTTGATCTTGCTGCCGTGTGTCGGGCTTCGCTTATCATTCGAAGATTGCTTTTCTATGAACCTTGTTCGAAGCTTTCTGATCGAAGTCTAGACTTCAAAGTACAATGTTCAAAGCAAGCTTCGATACATTCATACTTCGCTTCGAAGCATACTTCGCTCTCTGCTACACTTGAACTAGGCTAGACTCAACAAACCTTCGGCACTTCAATGACAACCTTCGCTCGACTTCAACAAGGGACTCTGAAGCAGGCTTCAACACTGCGAAGCAGACTTCGACACAGCGAAGCAGGCTTCGACACAGCGAAGCAGGCTTCGCCAAGTTTCGAACAGAAGACAGATTTTGAACAGTAACTTCTCATCCCATTCCATGTGTACTTAGATTATTTTACTGAGAAGTTTATTCTACCGTGTCTTGAATATTTTGTTTATCTGCCTATTAGCACTGTATTGGTGTTTCTCTGTTTTGGCACCGATTGTTTTTAGGCTAGATACTTTTAGACTTAGGTTTTCTGTTCACTCTCTGGTGCTGAGTCTTTTGAGGTGCGTTGGGTATTGGGAGCAGGCCATAAATTTGAAAGAATTTTTTAGGCGCTCATTCACCCCCGTCTGGTCGCTACTTTTGGTCCTACAAGTGGTATCAGAGCCTGGTTAGGGTTTTCCATACCTTAACTGGTTCTAAACCCCAGTAGTGATCATGACGTCTCCTGGTAAGGTCCCATCCTTGGAAGCTTATGGCTATAATTATTGGAAGACTCGCATGCGAGCCTATCTTATGAGCCAAGGCTCGGACATCTGGGACATTTGCGTTCACGATACGTTTGTTATATTGCTAGTTGTTGAGCATGGTACTTCTGGTATCATTTCCCAGCATCTGAGCAATAGTAAAGTTGTGAACATTCTGTTTTCTGGTCTAGGTCCCACTGAGTTTGAGCGTGTGAGCCATCTATCCACTGCGAGAGAGATCTGGGCTACCCTTAAGGCACACCATGAGAGGACAGCCCAGGTCAAGGCTCGGCTCTATCAGACCTACCGGCGTGAATATGATAACTTCACACAAAAGCCGGGTGAATCTGTTGAAGTGTTGTTTGGTCGTTTTCAATCGATCATAAACAAGCTTCGGGACAATAAGGCTGAGGGTGCTCAGTTAGTCTCAGATCACGAGCAGACGCTCAAGGTTCTCCATACCTTGGACCCAAAGATCTGGGAGATCAAGGTATCCTCTATCGTTGAGAGCACTTCTTATGATACCTTGACCATTTCTGAGTTGTTTAGCAAGATGAAGGCCACTGAGGTTGATATCCAGCTGAGATCAAATCTCACTAGCTCTGGATCAAAGTCCGTGGCCCTTGCTACACCTTCTGTTGATCCTTCTTCTGTGAGCTGTGCTGGGTTCTCTTTGATGTCTATCACTGAGGACCAGCTTGAGTCTTTGGGAGATGATGACCTGTGTCTTTTTAACAACCGTGTGTGTCGTGTTTATGACAAATGAATGTTCAAGAGACACGGCACAAAATCCGGGTGTTTTGAGTGTGGTGACCCAGGACATTTCATCGCCGACTGCCCCAAGCGCAATGGACACAAGAAGGGCACCAGTGGTGGCTTCCACGACTCCGGCAAGCACGACAACTCCTCCTTCAACAAGGGCAAGCCAAAAACAAGGTTCTTCAGAAAGGCCCTGAAGGATTACCGGCGTGAGAACAAGAAGAGCGACAAGGCCTTCTTCGCCGAGATGGAGAAGAGCTACTCCAAGCGGTCCACGTCTTCTTCCTCTTCATCGATCTCAAGCGATGAGGAGATTGTCATCAGGAAGGGGAAGGACAAGGACGATCCGGCAGGTCTTTGCTTCATGGCTTTCGGGGATAGACCGAAGAGCCGCCCACACCAGCGCCGAAGATCCCGCAAGAGCTTCTGCTCAATGGCTCTTGGGGATAAGCAAGAGAAGAGCTCCTCTGATGACTCCGACTACGACGACAACGAAAAGGTATCATCTTATGAGCGCGAAATCATTGATTTACTTGAAAGCAATCGTCGGGAGTTAAAATATCAGGAAAAACTGCTTAGGGGGGCCAAGAAGAGGATAGATGAGTTAGAGAGTGAGCTTGCCGTAGCCAACGGCAGAATTGAGAGTCTATCTTCTTCCCCCTGCTTGGGTGATAGCAGTGAGTGCCCAAAGTGTGAGGTGCTTCTGTGTGACCTTTCGACTCTGAAGTCCAGGTACACAGAAAGGGTTGATGAGAGGGACGCTTTGGCCACTAAGCTTGAAAGCGCTTAGCTGGAGCTGAAAGATGCTCAAGCCACTGTCGTCGCACCCTGTGTTGATTGCCCATCTCATCTAGCTGTCTTAGCTGAGCTGAAAGCCAAGGGTAATGAGCATTTGGGGGATTTGGAGAGAGTGAGAGGTGAGCTAGCGCAGACTAGGCTAGAGTTTGAGAAACTGTCAGTTCCACCCACTGTCTGTGAGAACTGTTTGTCTCTTAGAATGGAATAGATCAAGCTGAAAGCCGAAAAGTCTGTCCAAGTAGAGAGTGAGTGTGAGACCTGCTTGTCTCAGGTGGAGGTTCTAGCTTCCTTGAGAGAGGAGCAAGCTGATTCTCAGAATGAGAACTTTTACCTCCGTTCTATCCTGAGTTGGATCAGTGCCAGAGAGCCACAACTCGGCATGATGATCCAGCAGTTCAAGAGGCAGGATGGGTTTGGGGTAGGTTACACCTACACCAAGGCTGACTTTGAGAATGTCATTAGTCGGGCAGTGGAGTGGAGTAAAATGACTCCTGAGCAGAGATACCCCAAGACTCACTCCACTGAGTCTTCCCTGGCTAGTCAGCCCAAGGATGGAGTGATCCATGAATAGCCCAAAGCTCCACCCAAGAAGCCCATCTGGGTTCCAAAGCCCAAACACCTCCACACTTCTCTTGACTCTCATCCTGGACCCTCTCAACCCAAGAAGACTACACCAAACACCACTAAGCCCAAGAACCCCAAGCCTCAACCACATCCCAAGAATCCCACCTATCATTGTGAGTATTGTCAGAGAGGTGGGAATCTTGCGGAGTTTTGCTTCAGGAGGAAGCGGGTTGAGAGAGCAGAGAGAGCTCGTGGTGGTCAGGAGCAGTTCTACCAGTAGGGTGGTAGACTGCGTGTTCCGCGACACGGGGAGAGGCTGGAGGCCAGGCCGTGTCGTGTAGGTGGTGGTAGAGGAGACGGCTTTCATGCCCATGCTCCTGTTGGTGGTGTTCATTCCGGTAGATCTCCAGGCCGTTTTGGCTATGGTCCTGGACCTCGTGGCCGAGGTTTTAGGCAGAACCGAGGACCGCGCTTTGAGTCGCGTTTTGGTCCAAACTCTTCTGATGGTTTTTGCTTTTCGTCTTTTGAGCAGATGGCTCGACACTGGTTTACTTCTTTTACTAAACCTGGTGCCGGACCATTTTCTCCCCCTTACAACCACTAATTGTGCAGGATCGAGGACTGGAGGACGTTTGGATCATGGACTCAGGATGTTCTCGTCACATGACAGGACATCGTAGATGGTTCTCTACTCTCACTCCCCCGAGCTCCAAAGAGTACATCACTTTCGGGAACAGTGGTCAAGGGAAAGTAAGTGGCATCGGCTCAATTCACATTGCCTTGGTTAAAAATTTGAACTTTAACTTGATTTCTATTTCGCAACTTCTTGAGGATGGTTTGGAAGTGCGTTTTAAGAAGGGCAATTCTTCTGTGTTTGATTCTAGAGGGTCTTTGATTTGCCAGATCTTACCAATTGGTAAAGTTTTTTGAATTGACTTCTCTAGTTCTTTTGGCCCTTCTCGCTGTTTGATAGTTGGATCTTCTTCTGAGCTCTGGAAGTGACATAGGAGGTTAGGTCATTTGAGTTTTGATCTGCTAGTCAGGTTAAGCTCTATGGACCTCATCCGAGTATTGCCCAAGCTTAAAATGGAGAAAGATCTAGTTTGCCATCCCTGTCGTTATGGGAAAATGGTTGCCGCTTCTCACTCACCTGTTACTCGGGTGATGACTTCGTATCCAGGCGAGCTGTTACATTTGGACACTATCGGTCCAGCTCGGGTACGCTCAGTCGGTGGGAAGTGGTACGCGCTTGTCATTGTTGACGACTTTTCTCGATTCTCGTGGGTTTTCTTTTTGGAGTCTAAGGATGAAACTTTTCAGTTTGTTCATGACCTGATTTTGAAGCTGAAGAATGAGAACAATGGTCGGATGTGAGCAATTCACTCCGACAACGGCTCTGAGTTCAAGAACTCTCAGTTCGTCAGCTTCTGTAGTGATCAGGGTCTTGACCATCAGTTTTCTGCTCCTTACACTCCCCCACAGAACGGCGTTGTGGAACGAAAGAACCGCACGCTAGTTGATATGGCCAGGACGACGCTCGATGAGCATAGGACTCCTAGGCGTTTTTGGGTTGAAGCCATGAACACGGCTTGCTATCTGGCCAACCGCATTTTTCTTCGAGCTTACTTAGGTAAGACTTCATATGAGTTGCGGTTTGGCAAACAGCCCAAGGTGAGCCACTTGCGAGCATTTGGCTTCAAGTGCTTTGTGCTCAAGAAGGGAGGGTATTTGGACAAGTTTGAGTCTCGTTGCTGGGACGGAGTTTTTCTTGGCTACGCTTTACATTCTCGAGGCTTCCGTGTTTGGAACCTCGACTCCCAGCAGCTTGTCGAGACTTGTGAGGTTTCATTTGATGAGTCCTTGCATTCTTTGACTCCTTCTTTTGAGCTTTCTGGTGATAATGAGCTCGGAGAGTCCATCTTCGAGGAAGATGAGGATACTCCAGCTGCTGATGAGGGTGGGCCTTCTGCACCTCCCGCAAAGTCCACACCTTCTGAGACTTCGACTGAGGATGAGGACGGACCTCTGATCACTTCTTCCACCTCGATCAAGCCCCCTCAGTCAAGTCCAGAGGTGCCAGCTGCTGATTTCGGTGAGGTGACTTCAGATCACCAGGGATCCCGAGCAGTTCAGCGTGATCACCCCTCAGAGCTCATCATTGGTGATTTGACTGAGAGAACTTTGCGTTCATCTGGTACCTCTCTTGCTGTGTTTGCTGAATCTGCTTTTGTTGCATCTTTTGAGCCCAGAGATGTTTTTCATGCTCTTTCTGATTCTAATTGGATTAACGCTATGCAAGAAGAGCTTGAGAATTTTGTCCGTAATCGGGTTTGGACACTAGTTGAGCCACCACCAGGATGCAACCCCATAGGCACCAAGTGGGTGTTCAAGAACAAACAAGGTGAAGATGGGGTTGTGGTGTGCAACAAAGCTCGACTAGTTGCCCAGGGTTTTTGCAAGAAAGAGGGTATTGACTTTGAAGAAACCTTCGCTCCTATTGCCCGTCTTGAGTCCATTCGCATTCTTTTAGCTTTTGCCGCTTCGAAGGGTTTCAAGCTTTTTCAAATGGACGTCAAGAGTGCTTTTCTGAACGGGTACATAGAGGAGGAGGTTTATGTTAGGCAACCCCCCGTTTTTGAAAACCCTAAGTTTCCTCGACATGTGTTTAAATTACAAAAAAGCTTTATACGGGTTGAAGCAAGCCCCCAGGGCTTGGTATGACCGGTTGAAGCAGTTTTTGTTGGGGAAGGGCTTTGTGATGGGTTCTGTGGATAAAACTCTCTTTTTTCTCAGAGTTGCTTTAGATTTCTTAGTTGCTCAGATTTACGTGGACGATATTATTTTTGGCGGTACTACTGATTCTCTTGTGTCCAAGTTTTCTGAGCAGATGCACGACGAGTTTGAGATGAGCTTCATGGGTGAGCTCAAGTACTTCTTAGGGCTCTAGATCAAGCAGACCAAGGACGGCACTTTCATCCACCAAGGTAAGTACACTCGCGACATGTTGAAAAAATTTGACTTTGGTGGGGAACTGAAGCCGCAGATAACCCCGATGGGCACATCTGGGGGTCTGGACAAGGATGAGAGTGGCGTCAAGGTCAACGAGAGGGAGTTTCAAGGGATGATCGGTTCGCTGCTGTACGTGACGGCAACAAGGCCAGACATACAGTTCGTCGTGGGACTGTGCGCATGCTTTTAGTCTTCACCATGTGCGTCTCATCGGCAGGCTGTCAAGCGCATTTTCAGGTATCTCACCGATGCGCCTGATCTTGGTCTTTACTATTCAGCATCATCATCTCTTGATTTATCTGGCTTTTCGGACGCTGACTTTGGTGGGCGCCGGTTGGATCGCAAGTCGACTTCCGGTACTTGCCAGTTTCTTGGTTCGTCTCTTGTGTCTTGGTCTTCTAGAAAGCAATCTGGAGTTGCTCTTTCGACCACTGAGGCTGAGTATGTAGCTGCTGCTAGCTGCTGCTCCCAGTTAGTTTGGATTATTTCCACTCTGCGAGACTTTGTGTTGTTCTTTCCTACGAGAGTTCCTTTGTTTTGCGACAGCACCAGTGCAATTAGTGTAGGGAAAAACCCTTGTCTTCATTCAAAAACCAAACATATCGATGTGTGTTTTCACTTTCTACGAGATCAATATGAGAAAGGTGTCATTAACCTTGTTCATGTTGATACCCATCATCAGTTGGCTGACATTTTCACCAAACCCCTAGATCAGTCTACCTTTGAGCGTTTATGAGGGGATTTGGGTGTTGTGTATCCTTTCTAGGATATTTTGCGTCAGTTTTCTTTCTTCTTTACTCTTTTCTTGAGTCTTTTTGTGTGTGTTCATATCATGCATATTCACATATCACACTTTGAGCTTTCTTCTGTTATATGATTGATCTGCTTTACTTATTCTACCTGGTACATGCTTTTGCTTACTTGTCAATGATCATGCTTTGGTTCAGTTCACTTGATATGTCTGATATTTGTCATATGCATGGCTTTTACGCTTTCAACTTGAAAAATGATCACCATTGCTTCTGGTAACTAGCATGCGTAGGCTGAATGTTCATGCGATCTGTTACATGCCTTGTAGCTAGTTCCTAACTTAGATGCAAATATGCAACTTGGACATCTTTCTGCTTTAAACATGGAAATGTGCTATAAAAATGATGAAAAATCAAGAAAAATGAAAATTCCATGCCTTTTTGTACATAACTTGAAAAGATCCAGGTGGGTTTGTGTAACACCCCAAGAAATAAAAACAAATAAAAGAAAAGAAAAGTATTATTTAAATCATTTCTGGATTTTATCATTAAAGGAAATCCTAAAAGAGCCCTATTAAAGCCAAACAGAGATAAATATTCAAAATCTGGACTTGAAAATTTTATGAGATAAACTAGAGGCCAAAATATAATTTCAGGAATTTTTACAAATTTTTAGCAACAGTGATTCAACCCTAAATCAAATAAATGAATTACTGGAATAATTTTAAATCAGAAAAGCATTTTTTAATTCCTGATGGGCCTCATCCTCGGATTCCCTCTAGCCCAGCCCAGCCCAAGCCGCCAGCCACCGACAGGTGGGACCCACCTGTCGGCGCCGTTTCCCCCCTCTCTCCTCTCCCGCGTGCTCCGCTGGGTCCACGCGTCAGCCTCCGTGTGCGTCGTTTCCCCCTCTCGCTGCCATCTCTGGCCCACCCATCAGCCCCGCCCTGCGCCCCTCAGCCACTGACCCCCGGGCCCGCTCGCCAGTCGCCCCCTTGCTCTCGGACTATGACAGGTGGAGCCCACCTGTCATATCCTTCTTCCCCGAAGGAAGGGGGATCCCCTTCCATCCCCGACGACCCCCCTGCCATTTTCGCCGCCGGACGCCAAATCACGCAGAACCAGGCTCCGGATCTCTTTCCTTCATCACCGGCGACCCCCTTTCCCTCTTTGCCGACGCGTTTTCGCCATATTTGGTATGAACCCGAGCACTATAGAAACCTCGCCGGCGTTGATTTGGAAACCCCCCGATTCCCCTCGATTCGCCTGCCATTTGCGCCACCGACGGCCCCTATAAAAGCCCCGGCCTCACCATAGCCAAGCCACGCCACCAGAGCCCTATTCCGCGTGAACCCGAAGGCCGCCACCCCTTTTTCGGTTTTTCCTCTGCTCGCACTCCGGCAAGCCCTCGTCGACGCTCCGGGCCACCGCCGTCCTCGCCATCGCCTTCGCCGGAACCGTCGTCGCTCCGCCTACCTCGGCCACCTCCCCGTTGACCTTGGAGACCACCGGAGCTCGCCGTCATCATCGAACCCGAGGAGCCCCACCGCCTCCTCTCGTCGCCAGGTCACCGCCGGTCACCATTTCCTGCCAACTCCGGTATGGCTGTGACCCTTTTCCCCTCCTCTTTCCATTTTTGCCGAGAAATAGGGCTTAGGGCCCTCGCCGCTATCGCCACGCTCGCACCCATGCGCCACCATCACCGGAGAAGAAGGGTACTTACCCCCCCTTCACCGCGTGCCGTGCCAGACGAAGCCATAGCCGCTCGATCTGCAGCGAACGGCCAGGATTAAAACCCAAAACCAAGCGCCCAGATGCTTTTGACCACGGTTGACCGGTATCGCGCGTCCTCAGCCGTTGGATCTCATTTAAACACTCCGCCTCACTGTTGGCCACCAGATTTGGATCGGACGGTCCAGATCTGCCCGGCTCACGCACGCAGTCGCCGGTTCACGGTGAACCCAGTTCACCATGGACAAGAGACTATTTACTGATTTAAATAAAATTCAGAAAATATTTTAAACTTCAAAAATTCATAACTTGTTCATTTCAACTCCAAATTTCACCATTCAAATTTTGTTAAATTCAGTATATTATTATCTACACATTAATGCCATAAAAACAGTATGTTACTTTGGCACAAAATAATCTTAGCAATTACATGAATAAAAACCCATTAGGTTTAAAATTATTAATCCATAAAATAAATAGGGAAAAACCTCAAAATATAAGTTTTACTGTTTTTTCACCAAACTTCAGAATAATAAATCCTATTTCACTTAATAAAGCCCACAAATATATGTGTTTATTATTTGGTGGATTTTTATCAGTTTATTGAATGTATTGTTTACTTTTCCGTATCGAGAAGACTACGAGTTCGTCGAGGAGCCGGAGTTCTACCCCGAGGTTCCCCCATCCCCCTTTGCTGATCAAGGCAAGTCATCGACCACCCCTGTTGAAACAGTTGATCATTATTGAGCTCATGTTTTAATAAATTATCGCTATAACTCATAGGTTAATATTGCATTAGTCCAATAATCAAGCCTACACTTATATTTACTAGACCCCCATCCTTGTGTGAGACCCAAGCCATGCTTATTGAGCCTTAATTCCTTGTCACTCTACAAATATTATATTAGCTAGTGCCCAATGTACCGGCACAACTGCTATAGGATAAAAAGAAATGAGTCGTAGATTAGCTGGATTTTGTATATGAATTTCCCCGTTATTCTCGTCTCTGGACTCTGTTGGAGTTGGCTAAGTTATAAGTATGGTGGGTTCCAGGTGCAAGCTCGGGTTCTGGTTTGTCGCACCCGGGGCACTATAAGGACCGGTCTGCGGGATCTGTTGCAAAGCACTTTCGTACCAACCACAAGTCTAATGGGTAAGTCCTAACTGGAAGTGTGGAACACTCCGGCTCTCGGCATCATAGTGAAGGGGGCAAGGGGCTAGCCCTCAGGGCGCCTTGTACCGACGATGGCTCAAGGGGGGGTATGGTGAGGCACCGACACGTCGGGGCACCATATGAAACCTATAAGAGGGTGCTGTCGAGTCAAGGAAGACCATATGGAAGGTTTTGGCACGAGTTCCCGTGAAATGGGTCATCTCGTTACACTTTAGTGTAGGTGATGAGTGCGTGCCTTGTGGGTACAGTGGTACATCTCTGATCAGAGTAATTCAATCTTTTCGAAAAGTCGAGCCCACGGTCAAGGGCGGGTTGTGTGACTACTCGCAGTTAGTTTCAAATTGTTGGAATGATTGAGTTATTCATGGCATGTAAGGAATGTTGCGCGAGGAGGTAAAACGTACTCCTCGAGTTAGAAGATGATGATGCATACACATGTTTACTTTTCAGTACTAATAGATTGATCACATTTAATGCTTTACAATTATGCTTCTTCCGCAAAATTGGCCACTATCTCCCTTGTTATTACCTTGCATTATACTTGCATTCGGTGGCTTGCTGAGTACATCAGTACTCACCCCGTTGACTTACACCATCAGAGCCCGTCTACTACGAGGAGGATGAAGGTCTGGAGTAGCGACCCAGTCAAGGCGAGACTGGAAGGAGGCGTTCATCTAGGACCCTTGATTTTATTAGTTTCTCTTCATTTTCATTCACTTTTGTATTAATGCGGTCTACGAACCATGAATGATTGCCCGTCTTGTACGTGGTCGTGTGATGAACGTCTTGTTTTATTGATTTTCTTTGGAATTTCAATAAAGTCCTGATTTATTAAATCGGGGCGCGACAAGATGGTATCAGAGCCGACTTGACTGTAGGAAGCCAAACAGACCTGACCTTAGGACTTATATTAACTATATTTTCTTACAAAAACTACTTATCCTCTCATCTTCCGAGGTTTTCACAAAAAGATTTCTCTCTTTTGTAGATGCCGGTCTGTACCATGAGTGGGAACCTTCGCGACGAGGCTGGATTCATCCGCGAGCTACGCATGCTCGTCGATTTCCTCGGATTTGAGCACGAGCCGATGTACCATGGAGTCTTCCCCGACGAGGAAGAAAGCTTCTACGAGGTCACCGTTGTCGTCCAGCCCTCCCCTCAGATAGCTCACACCTATCGCAGAGGAGGACCTACCTTCTTGGTTGCCAGCCAGCGCACCGCCCTCCAGGCCCTCACTGATCTCCGGATGATTTACGACAGTGAGCTCTACGACACGGACTACCGCTTCATACCTCTTCGCACTCCAGGGAGTCCCCACAGCGTCTACGTCAGCACGCTCTCCCAGTGTAATTCCGCGATCGGTCATACCATGCGCTTGTTGGAGGCAATGGATGACCTCCATTACGAGGCACTACAGGACGCCAATGGACAGCGCGACACAATCAGTTTTTACCGACACTCTTCCGAGGATCTGAACCGCGAGAACGGAGATCTTCGTCGTCGCCTCCAGCAGGGACACCGTTTGGCTGCCGAGGCAGAGGAGTTACGGCGCCAGAATGAGCTCCTACGACAGCGCGTCGCCACCAACCCGCAGCTCCGCCAGCAGATCGAGGAGTTGAAGAAGGACATCGAGGAGACCGCCCCTCTTCCGCCTCGCAAGCGGAAATCCCTTCGGATTCCCATCGTGAGGCCCAAGAGGATTTCACGCAGCGCTCCACCCGCCGGACCATCCAGCTCCTCGACCCCGACCATCTCCCACGAGCCCGTGATCGAGCTGTCCCCCGAGCTACCATAGACGTAGTTTACGATTGATTGTTTTCTTTTGTTTGTTTGTATTGCCATTCATGTCAAATATAAGGCATGAATGAAGAAATAAATAAAATGTAACTGCAAGAACGACATTTTTGGAATAAAACTTAATAATAACATCCTCTAAGTAAATGTTGTTTACTTTGGAAACTTCAGGATGACCAACACTCAAGGCTCCGACGCTCCTCAGAACGGAGGAGACAATGGAAATCTGTCTCAGTGGGGAGCAACTGGGCAGAGGCAAGCCCCAGTCGCCAACCACCCCACGATGGCTGAGATGATGGCCACTCAAAACCAGTTGGTCGCTGCCTTATTGAACCAGATGCAGCAACAGCAGCAGCAGATGCAAGAGCAGCAGGCTTAGTTCTTCCGCCTCCACCAACAGCCCGAGTTGCCTCGCCCCACCACACCAGCTCCCGCTCCCGCCTCTCAGCTCTCAGAGTTCCTTCGAGTCCGCCCTCCCACCTTTTCGAGCACTACCAACCCCATGGAGGCTGGGGATTGGTTGAGGACCATTGCGAAGAAGCTCGACCTCTTGTCCTGCAATGAGCAGGAAAAGGTGGCCTTCGCCGCCCACCAGCTCTAGGGTCCCGCCGCAGAATGGCGGGACAACCTGCGTGAGACTCTGCCCGAAGGACATGTTCACACCTGGGCAGAATTTTCTGATGCTTTCCGTGCCACCCATATCCCAGACGGTATCATTGCGCAGAAGCAGCAGGAATTTTGGGACCTGCAGCAGGGGAGTAGGTCCGTGACCGAATACTTACACGAGTTTAACAGGCTGGCCCGGTACGCGCCTGAAGAAGTCCGTACCGACGCAGCCAGACAGTCCAAGTTCCTTCGAGGACTGAAGGATGAGTTGTCCCTTCAACTCGTTTTCGGGGATTACGCCAACTTCCAAAAGTTGGTTAATAAAGCTATCATTCAGGAGACCCAGCAGAACAAGGTCGACCTGAAGAGGGAGAGAATGATTGCCTTTAGGCAAAACCAAGGCATGGCGCAGAGACCTCGCTTCACACCTCCTCCACCAGCGCCACAATACCACCCCCGACCAGTGTATCGCCCGGTGCCACCCGCCGCCAACGCTAGAGCCGGACAGCCTCGCCCCGCTCCCGCCGCACCAGCTGCACCGCCCGCCCCGGCAAAGAAGGCGGAGATCCTGCGCGACAAGCACGACAAGCCCGTGGTATGTTTCAACTACCGTCAGGAGGGGCATTACTCTAGTCAGTGCCCTCATCCCAAGCGTACTCAAGGAGTCACAGCAAACCCCGCCGTCCGCGCCAAGGTCAACCACGTCACCGCCGAAGAAGCCCAGGCCGCCCCAGAAATTGTCATGGGTAAGTTTATAGTTCATTCATCGCTTGCAGTGGTATTATTTGACACCGGAGCTACACACTCCTTTATATCAACTGCTTTTGTGGAAAGAAATGCCCTGAACATAAGCGAACTACCCAGACCAGTATTAATAGCTACCCCGGGCAAGCAAACCCTCGCCTATTCCTTTAGTCCAAAGGTATGGGTAGATATCCAAGGTACGAGATTTTGGACCGACCCCATTCTAATAGAATGCCAAGGTTTGGATCTCATTCTAGGGATGGATTGGTTAAATAAACACCAAGGAGTAATAGAATGTGCCCAGAGAAAAGTGACTGTGACCAGTGAAGAAGGGACTGCCGTCACATTCCAGATGCCAAGCATGAAGACCGGAAGACCAAGACTACATCAGATTACCTTGGAGGAAATACCCGTGGTCAGTGAATACCCGGACGTGTTCCCAGAGGATTTACCGGGGATGCCACCCAAGAGGGACATCGAGTTCAGGATTGACTTGGTGCCCGGAACCACCCCTATTTATAAGCGACCATACCAGATGGCCGCTAATGAGTTAGCTGATATGAAGCAGCAATTGGAGGATTTCGAGAGGAAAGGCTACGTCAGACCAAGTACATCGCCATGGGGTGCCCCCGTCATCTTCGTCGAGAAGAAGGAAGACAAGGCCAAGCGTATGTGTGTGGATTACCGCGCCTTGAATGAAGTGACCATCAAGAACAAGTACATGTTGCCTCGGATTGATGATCTCTTCGACCAGCTAAAGGGAGCTACGGTATTCTCAAAGATCGACCTGCGGTCTGGTTATCATCAGTTGAGGATTCGAGAAGAGGATATACCCAAGACTTCCTTTACCACCCATTATGGATTATATGAGTGCACGATTATGTCCTTTGGATTGACCAACGCCCCTGCATTCTTCATGAACATGATGAATAAGGTGTTTATGGAGTATCTGGACAAATTCATCATGGTCTTTATAGACGACATTCTTATTTATTCCAAGGACCAGAAAGAGCACGAGACTCACCTCCGGTTAACCTTAGGGAAGCTAAGGGAACATCAATTATACGCCAAGTACAGCAAGTGCAAGTTTTGGACGGTAGAAGTAAAGTTCCTTGGACACATTATCTCTGCACAAGGCATTGCAGTAGATCCTGCCACCGTGGAAGCTGTTATAGATTGGTTGCCACCCACGAACGTATCTGAGATACGAAGTTTTCTGGGTTTGGCCGGATATTATCGGAGATTTATTGAGAATTTTTCCAAGATAGCCAAGCCAATGACCAAGTTGTTGCAGAAAGGAGAAAAGTTTGAATGGACTCCTGAATGCGAGGAAAGTTTCCGCACCCTCAAGACCCGTCTGGTGTCAGCACCCATACTGACCCTACCCGATGTCCGGAAAGACTTCCATGTCTATTGTGACGCATCTCGCCAAGGATTGGGATGTGTTCTTTGCAAGATGGAAAGGTTATCTCTTATGCCTCTCGTCAGTTGAGACCCCATGAGTTGAACTATCCGACCCACGATTTGGAATTAGCCGCAGTTGTGCACGCCCTCAAGATATGGAGGCATTATCTGGTCGGAAATCGCTGTGAGATCTTCACGAATCACAAGAGCTTGAAGTACATCTTCACACAGCCGGACCTCAATCTGAGGCAAAGACGATGGCTGGAATTAATAAAGGACTATGACTTAGGTATTTACTACCACCCCGGAAAAGCTAATGTGGTAGCTGATGCATTAAGTCGCAAGGGGTATTGCACAGCCATGATGATTCAGGAACACGCACCCTTGTTATGTAAAGAGATGGAAAAGTTGAATCTTGGGTTGACCACCGGAGCATATCTAGCCACCCTGGAAACTCGGCCTATCTTGTTCGAGCAAATCCGAGAAGCTCAATTGGAAGACCCGGATATAGCTGCCATTAAGAAAAACATGAGACAAGGAAAAGCCCCAGGATTTTCAGAGGACGAGAATGGCACCATATGGTTTGGAACCCGGATATGTGTGCCGGATAAGCCGAAGATAAAGACCCTTATCCTGAGAGAAGCCCACGAGACGATGTACTCCATTCATCCCGGCAGTACCAAGATGTACCAGGACCTGAAGGAACGTTATTGGTGGGTTAGCATGAAGAGGGAGATTGCACAGTTCATCACCGAATGTGACACCTGTAGAAGAGTAAAAGCTGAACATCAGAGACCTGCAGGATTGCTACAGCCATTGAAAGTACCTGAATGGAAGTGGGAAGAGATCGGTATGGACTTCATCACCGGACTTCCAAAGACCCAACTTGGGTATGATTCTATTTGGGTGATCATCGACCGGCTTACGAAAGTAGCACATTTCATAGCCGTCAAGACGACCTTTAGTGGTCCTAAGCTTGCAGAACTATACATGGCCCGCATCGTGTGCCTTCATGGAGTGCCCAAGAAGATAGTGTCCGATAGAGGAAGTCAGTTCACCTCTCGTTTCTGGAAGAACCTTCAAGAAGAGATGGGAACAAGATTGAATTTTAGCACTGCCTACCACCCTCAGACGGATGGACAAATAGAGGGGGTAAATCAGATATTGGAGGATATGCTTCGAGCATGTGTCTTGGACTTTGGAGCCACTTGGGACAAGAGCTTACCATACGCAGAGTTTTCGTACAACAACAGCTATCAAGCCAGTCTTCAAATGTCTCCTTTTGAAGCCTTGTATGGACGTAAGTGCAGAACGCCTCTGCTTTGGGATCAAACTGGTGAATCTCAAGTGTTCGGAAAAGACATCCTTCGAGAAGCTGAAGAGAAGGTACGGATCATTAGAGACCGACTCAAGACAGCCCAATCACGACAGAAGAGCTACGCGGACAATCGTCACCGAGACCTAGCCTTTGAAGAAGGAGATCATGTCTACCTTCGAGTTACGCCTCTCCGTGGCACTCAACGGTTTAACACGAGAGGAAAGTTGGCCCCTCGATATGTTGGACCAATTCCCATTATTCAACATCAAGGTGAAGTTGCTTATCAGTTGGAATTACCGCCCTCATTGGCTGGAGTACATGACGTATTTCACGTATCCCAACTCAAGAAGTGTCTTCGCGTCCCGACAGATCAAGTGGATCTACAGCAGTTAGATGTCCAAGAGGATCTGACCTATGTGGAAAAGCCCGTCAAGATATTGGAAGTCAAAGAAAGGATCACCAGGAGTCGGGTCATCCGCTTCTGCAAAGTGTAGTGGAGCAATCATCCTATAGAGGAAGCTACATGGGAAAAAGAAGATGAACTGAAGGAACAGCATCGTGAGCTATTCGAGGATTGATCCGAATCTCGAGGACGAGATTCTCTGTAAGGGGGATAGGATTGTAACACCCCAAGAAATAAAAACAAATAAAAGAAAAGAAAAGTATTATTTAAATCATTTCTGGATTTTATCATTAAAGGAAATCCTAAAAGAGCCCTATTAAAGCCAAACAGAGATAAATATTCAAAATCTGGACTTGAAAATTTTATGAGATAAACTAGAGGCCAAAATATAATTTCAGGAATTTTTACAAATTTTTAGCAACAGTGATTCAACCCTAAATCAAATAAATGAATTACTGGAATAATTTTAAATCAGAAAAGCATTTTTTAATTCCTGATGGGCCTCATCCTCGGATTCCCTCTAGCCCAGCCCAGCCCAAGCCGCCAGCCACCGACAGGTGGGACCCACCTGTCGGCGCCGTTTCCCCCCTCTCTCCTCTCCCGCGTGCTCCGCTGGGTCCACGCGTCAGCCTCCGCGTGCGCCGTTTCCCCCTCTCGCTGCCATCTCTGGCCCACCCGTCAGCCCTGCCCTACGCCCCTCAGCCACTGACCCCCGGGCCCGCTCGCCAGCCGCCCCCTCGCTCTCGGACTATGACAGGTGGAGCCCACCTGTCATATCCTTCTTCCCCGAAGGAAGGGGGGATCCCCTTCCATCCCCGACGACCCCCCCTGCCATTTTCGCCGCCGGACGCCAAATCACGCAGAACCAGGCTCCGGATCTCTTTCCTTCATCACCGGCGACCCCCTTTCCCTCTTTGCCGACGCGTTTTCGCCATATTTGGTATGAACCCGAGCACTATAGAAACCTCGCCGGCGTTGATTTGGAAACCCCCTGATTCCCCTCTATTCGCCTGCCATTTGTGCCACCGAAGGCCCCTATAAAAGCCCCGGCCTCACCACAGCCAAGCCACGCCACCAGAGCCCTATTCCGCGTGAACCCGAAGGCCGCCACCCCTTTTTCGGTATTTCCTCTGCTCGCACTCCGGCAAGCCCTCGCCGGCGCTCCGGGCCACCGCCGTCCTCGCCATCGCCTTCGCCGGAACCGTCGTCGCCCTACCTACCTCGGCCACCTCCCCGTTGACCTTGGAGACCACTGGAGCTCGTCGTCATCATCGAACCCGAGGAGCCCCGCCGCCTCCTCTCGTCGCCGGGTCACCGCCGGTCACCATTTCCTGCCAACTCCGGTACGGCTGTGACCCTTTTCCCCTCCTCTTTCCATTTTCGCCGAGAAATAGGGCTTAGGGCCCTCGCCGCTGTCGCCACGCTCGCACCCGTGCGCCACCGTCGCCGGAGAAGAAGGGTACTTACCCCCCTTCACCGCGTGCCGTGCCGGACGAAGCCATAGCCGCTCGATCTGCAGCGAACGGCCAGGATTAAAACCCAAAACCAAGCGCCCGGATGCTTTTGACCACGGTTGACCGGTATCGCGCGTCCTCAGCCGTTGGATCTCATTTAAACACTCCGCCTCACTGTCAGCCACCAGATCTGGATTGGACGGTCCAGATCTGCCCGGCTCACGCGTGCAGTCGCCGGTTCACGGTGAACCCAGTTCACCGTGGACCAGAGACTGTTTACAGATTTAAATAAAATTTAGAAAATAGTTTAAACTTCAAAAATTCATAACTTGCTCATTTCAACTCCAAATTTCACCATTCAAATTTTGTTAAATTCAGTATATTATTATCTACACATTAATGCCATAAAAACAGTATGTTACTTTGGCACAAAATAATCTTAGCAATTACATGAATAAAAACCCATTAGGTTTAAAATTATTAATCCAGAAAATAAATAGGGAAAAACCTCAAAATATAAGTTTTACTGTTTTTTCACCAAACTTCAGAATAATAAATCCTATTTCACATAATAAAGCCCACAAATATATGTGTTTATTATTTGGTGGATTTTTATCCGTTTATGGAATGTATTGTTTACTTTTCCGTATCGAGAAGACTACGAGTTCGTCGAGGAGCCGGAGTTCTACCCTGAGGTTCCCCCATCCCCCTTTGCTGATCAAGGCAAGTCATCGACCACCCCTGTTGAAACAGTTGATCATTATTGAGTCCATGTTTTAATAAATTATCGCTATAACTCATAGGTTAATATTGCATTAGTCCAATAATCAAGCCTACACTTATATTTACTAGACCCCCGTCCTTGTGTGAGACCCAAGCCATGCTTATTGAGCCTTAATTCCTTGTCACTCTACAAATATTATATTAGCTAGTTCCCAATGTACCGGCACAACTGCTATAGGATAAAAAAAATGAGTCGTAGATTAGCTGGATTCTGTATATGAATTTCCCCGTTATTCTCGTCTCTGGACTCTGTTGGAGTTGGCTAAGTTATAAGTATGGTGGGTTCCGGGTGCAAGCTCGGGTTCTGGTTTGTCGCACCCGGGGCACTATAAGGACCGGTCTGCGGGATCTGTTGCAAAGCACTTCCGTACCAACCAAGAGTCTAATGGGTAAGTCCTAACTGGAAGTGTGGAACGCTCCGGCTCTCGACATCATAGTGGAGGGGGCAAGGGGCTAACCCTCAGGGCACCTTGTACCGACGATGGCTCAAGGGGGGGTATGGTGAGGCACCGACACGTCGGGGCACCATATGAAAACTATAAGAGGGTGCTGTCGAGTCGGGGAAGACCATATGGAAGGTTTTGGCACGAGTTCCCGTGAAATGGGTCATCTCGTTACACTTTGGTGTAGGTGATGAGTGTGTGCCTTGTGGGTACAGTGGTACATCTCTGATCAGAGTAATTCAATCTTTTCGAAAAGTCGAGCCCACGGTCAAGGGCGGGTTGTGTGACTACTCGCAGTTAGTTTCAAATTGTTGGAATGATTGAGTTATTCATGGCATGTAAGGACTGTTGCGCGAGGAGGTAAAATGTACTCCTCGAGTTAGAAGATGATGATGCATACACATGTTTACTTTTCAGTACTAATAGATTGATCACATTTAATGCTTTACAATTATGCTTCTTCCGCAAAATTAGCCACTATCTCCCTTGTTATTACCTTGCATTATACTTGCATTCGGTGGCTTGCTGAGTACATCAGTACTCACCCCATTGACTTACACCATCAGAGCCCGTCTACTACGAGGAGGATGAAGGTCTGGAGTAGCGACCCAGTCAAGGCGAGACTGGAAGGAGGCGTTCATCTAGGACCCTTGATTTTATTAGTTTCTCTTCATTTTCATTCACTTTTGTATTAATGCGGTCTACGAACCGTGAATGATTTCCCGTCTTGTACGTGGTCGTGTGATGAACGTCTTGTTTTATTGATTTTCTTTGGAATTTCAATAAAGTCCTGATTTATTAAATCGGGGCACGACAGTTTGCTTTGTCGCATTGCATTGTTCTGGACTGCGTACCATAGCATTTTGGTATGAACTAGGACATTGTAGTGTATGTCAAGACCAATGTCTTAAGCTTCTGATGGTCCAATTCTGACCTAGGCTTGACTTGGTCGGTCAGCATAAGGTTTGACACGCAAATAACCCCTGGCGAAAATGAAAAAAGAAAAATCCTGAAAATTGAATTGATAACAAGTTTGCTGAAGCACTTTGTTTTGGATAATGCTTATCTTGGTAGATATCAGTTAGCTTCTACATGTCATGCTTTACCTTGCTTGTTAACTGGAAAATGTGGTGATGCTTTTGTTTGCAAAAATTGAAAATGTGTGCTAATGACTTTCTTTAGATATCATCTGTTGCACTGATCATGCCATGAGTCTCAGACAGTATGTCTTTCGCTATACTTGTTAGATGTTTGTAATTGCAGTCAATCATATCTGAGAAGCTTGCTTTCTACACTCCACATGCACCCCAGTTGCATTCATTGCATATTTTGAGGGGGAGTTGCATTTCAGGGGGAGTCTGTGTCTCTTTAGAGTGCTTGATGAGTTCACTTGTCAACAAGGGGGATAATTTTTGGGATAAGAGTTCAAGGGGGAGTTTTTGTCCTGGTTGTCCTTACTCTTTTGATATCCTTGTTGATGTTTCTGAGATCGCACTCATTTTTAGCTTTTACATTTTGGTTAACCATAATGACCGCTTCTTGCTTTTGTTCGGCTTTTGGCCATTAGGGTTAAACTTTTACTTTATTTTCTTCTTCTTTGTTTTCTTGCGCTTTGTTTTTGTGTTTCCACAATTGTTTGCAGGTATTGAAGAGCTGAAGAAGTGAAGTGTTGACAATGCACTCATCAAGGGGGAGATTGAGGAGCCATGCTGAATAGCGTGGGCCTCATGGCTCTAGATGTGATGAGTCATTGTCAACGATAGTCAAAGAGGACAGATGAAGAGAGTAGATCTGCTGCTTCATGGGCCGCGTGTGACTCAGGTACACGGGCAGCGAGCGACTGTCAGGCTGAGAGAGCTGCGAAGTCGGGTTGGCCCAATCTGGGTACATGGGCTAGGAGCAACAGAAGACCCACTGGGCTGTTGACCAAGATTGACTCAGGTACATGGGCGGCGAGCGATTGCCGGGCTGAGAGAGCTGCGGAGTCGGGCCGGCCCAATCCGGGTACCTGGTGCAAAGTCGGTAGAGGCTTTGTCAGTTTCGGCGGAAAATTGATGACCGCTGATTTTGTATCAGACTGTCTAGAAGAGAAGCCGTAGTCGCTACGAAAGCTTAGCTTCCGGATAAGTAGTCATCTATAAATAGGAGTTTTTCTATTTTGTCCCGAGGCCCACAGTCAGTCAGTCGAGTCTGTAAAAAAATCCTAAGGGTGGTTTAGTCTTTTCCTTTATTTCAGCGTCTGTAAAAAACCCTAAGGGGCTGGTGGAATATTCCTAGCTATTGGGTTGCCTATAAATAGGGCCCCAATCCCTAGGGTTAGGTCACCCTTCCAGAATTCACTTTTTTAATCTATTGGGTCACTTTTTATTGGCTCCCTGCTCCTGTTCATGTGCGCCGCCAGGCTGTTGCTCACTGGATGTTCATTCCTGCATTCCTTCTATTCTTCATGATGCTTTGAGATTTTATTCTCTGTTCATGTCATTCGGTTTGCAGCGTTTCTTGTGGCTTTGCAGTCTCGTTTTGTGTGCGGGTATTTTATTCCTGAACGATTGTGTCTCTGGTTGCTTGTGTTCTTCAGCCGAGTAGTACTAGTTCTTGCATGCAGCAAGTAGTACATACTCCCTGTAGCAACAGTACGCTAATTTGCTAGCCTTGCTTTTTCTTGCATAGCCTTTTTGATCGAGTTGACAAGACTTTGTCTTTCTCTGGCTGTTTCTGGCGAAGCCCCCTCTGTTTGTTCGAAGTCTTTCAGTTCTGTGAAGCAGGCTTCGACCTGAAATCTTCAAAGGCTTCGAACTTTCAACTCCGAACCTGATCTCTGAATCTAGCTTCAAAGTATGCTCTGTGTTTAGCTTTTGTTCGTTGACATACTTCGGCACTTTTGCGAAGCATACTCCGACAGGCTTCGAAGTTAGCTTCGAAGCATGTCTCTCTGGTAGACTTCGCTCGGAGTAGATTTCCTGAGAAGTTTCTCTACTGCTGTCATTTCCATGGATCTCAGTTTGTGACTTCGAAGTTTGCTTTTCGAAGTGTGATTGTGGGCTTCGACTTCTTGTGTGTCAACACCTACAGACTTCGTTTCGAAGTTGGTCTGTGTGTCGAAGGTCATCACTTCAGTAGTCTTTCTTCGATCTAGCTAGCTCCGGAGGTAGAGTGTAGGCTTCGATTTGATCTTGCTGCCGTGTGTCGGGCTTCGCTTATCGTTCGAAGATTGCTTTTCTATGAACCTTGTTCGAAGCTTTCTGATCGAAGTCTAGACTTCGAAGTACACTATTCGAAGCAAGCTTCGATACATTCATACTTCGCTCTCTGCTACACTTGAACTAGGCTAGACTCAACAAACCTTCGGCACTTCAACGACAACCTTCGCTCGACTTCAACAAGGGACTCCGAAGCAGGCTTCAACACAGCGAAGCAGGCTTCGCCAAGTTTTGAACAGGAGACAGATTTTGAACAGTAACTTCTCATCCCATTCCATGTGTACTTAGATTATTTTACTGAGAAGTTTATTCTGCCATGTCTTGAATATTTTGTTTATCTGCCTATTAGCACTGTATTGGTGTTTCTCTGTTTTGGCACCGATTGTTTTTAGGCTAGATACTTTTAGGCTTAGGTTTTCTATTCACTCTCTGGTGCTGAGTCTTTTGAGGTGCGTTGGGTATTGGAAGCAGGCCATAAATTCGAAAGAATTTTTAGGCGCCTATTCACCCCCCCACTGGTCGCTACTTTCAGTCCTACATCAGCCCTTCGCACCGCCAGCACCACGTCTTGTTCATCCCTTTTCACCGCCGATGGGGCAATGAATCTGGCGAGGAGGCAGTGGATATAGTGATAAAGGCACAAATCCGACGATGGGGCAACAGATCCGGCGATGAGGGAGCAGATCTATTAATTAGTCATTAATCGACAATTAATCGGATTGACTAGCTGATTAATTGATCAACCGATTAATGTCCTAATTTTGCTGTACATTAACTGCTATGTCGCTGAGTACAAGTTAATCGGCCGATTTTTTGAACAGTGATTATTTTATTATACTATATGAACATTATATCAGTATAACGTGTGTTTGGTATGACTTTATTTTCTTATTCTTCGGTGAAATGATTCTATGTTGAATTAGAATCAACCGAGAAATTGTTTGATTAGATAACTAGTTTTTTACCATGTAAGAGTATGTTAATATAACATGACTAGTTCATCCTTTATTTTTTTGGGGTTCAATTAGTATTTTTTAGCTTTTAGCAAGAAAAAGATATGTCACAAATCATTGAATTGTGTAACTTTAAACATGTAGAAATGAATTGTCCAGAAACATACATGTACCGGTGCAACTAGACAAACCATAAAGCTCTAATTTTTAAAATCTAATGAAGACATTGTTAAACCGGCGAGCCGCTAGCTGTCTAGTCCTAGTATGTTCAATGCTGCCGAGGAAACATCATAAACTAATAATTAATAGCACTTTGTCAATTAATAATCTTGTAGGGCTTGTCGGGTCTGCCTGGATACAGAAACCTCACTAGAAGGGATATTATTGACCTTATTGTGTTCACATTTACTTCCCCTTTTTATTCGTTAATCAATGGTTTTTTCTGGTAGTAACTAGAAACTTCCAAGGAGTAAGAGATGTCAATCTAGTGTTAAAATCATTTTGATAGCCAGATGAAGCAGATTCTCAAATTGTTGTGCTTATAATTGAGAGTTAAGACACAGATTTTGTTTTTCTTTGTTTTTCATCCTTCTATCGGTATGACAAGTTTAACTGCGATTTAAACTTTACTTCTTCGAGAAAGAGGTTACTCGTTTATTGGACTACCGTGGGAACTGGAAGTCAGTCAAGAGTGGGAAGCATGGATTATGGATATGTTTGATGTTTAGGGTTTATTTGTTTTATTTTCTGCCGGTTGTAGCTATTTTTAAAATTATAAGCTAAAATAAATGGTAAAGATATTATACTCGAATTATAAAAATCAATAACCATAGAAGCCAAAAGATAAGAAACATTAGTTTTTTCATATTATCAGTTAGATAATCAGATTATTCATCTATTTAGATGAACAGATGAGTTAGCTATTAATAACTCAAATAAACATACTTTTAATTTGATAAGGATTAGGTTGGGTAGACATAATAGGTTGCCATCTAAAAATGCTTTTTTTTATCGATTTGGGCGTCCCGTTTCTTTTTAGGGTGTCATTTTATTACTGTGTGTTGTGCTGACATGTTTTATGCCAATATAATCCTTGCATATCCATCCCATCCAGGTACCATTTAGAATTTCTGCAACAGGCTGCATTCAAGAATTCAACAAAACTGCTCGAATCATAAAGAGGATCAAGCTCACAGGCCTACAATGAAAGGTATTTAAGAAAACTGCCCTAATCAAAGGTAAAATATAATAAATCAAAGGTATTTATGAGTTTTTTGTGGAACAATGCATGGCAACAATGAATCAGTGGTTGTAGAACTTGTTTTATTTATAGCATCTTTTTTTTGAAGAGCTTTTAAATTCTAACCATCTGAAATTACGCCGTGTATATTATTTCTCGATGCTATACCGGTGCGACTTCTTGGGCCTTTTATTGAGTACACTTAACATGGTGCAACAACTGTGTGCCGATATATTATTTCTAAATTAAAAGGTAAAACAATGAACTGAAGTGACCAAGTTTCAATTTTCTTCTCATTGTAGATGACCAACTAGGCGTAAAGTGATGTGGTATGTGACCCAAATAATTTAGCTTTGGTCTAAGGAAAACCGGGTTGACATCGTGCTTAGGCTAGTATGGCTCAATGCAGCGTGCTAGGTCTAGACTAGTAGGATGCACGGTTGTGCACCAATCAAATTATTTATGAATTTTAAATTTATGGTATGTAACCATGATAACGGTAGATGGACTACTTTTTGAATGTCTTAGGGTGTTTGAATATCTTAACTAAATTTTAGCACTTGTCACATCAAATGTTTGGATGTTAATTAAAAAAACTAAATATGAGTTAATTATAAAACTAATTTTAGAGCCAATATACTAATTTGCAAGACGAATCTATTAACCCTAATTAGATCATGATTTTACAATGTGGTGCTATATTTTTACCGTAGTACCACCTTGTCAAATCATAATCTCTACTATTATAAAGCGGCTAGTTTTCCGTTCCTCCGTCCGCAACCCCGTACTGCCTCCCCACCTCCCAAAAAAACCAATCAAAACTTATACCCTATAAAAACCGGTCCCCAACCGCCCGAACCGGAGCGCCTCAACCGTCCAGTGCGCCGCTCCCTCCCTGCATGCGCGCAGCACCTTGCGCTTCTGCGTGAGAAAAAAGAAGAAAAGAGGAAAAAGAAAAAAGAAGAAAAAGAAAAAGGAAAAAGAAAAAGAATAAAAAATAAAATAAAATAAAAAATAAAAAACAATAAAAAGAAACCTGTATTTATATTTCAGTATTTTAATTTATGTATTTTGTGGAAAGTAAAAGCCCTTAGATTTCTGGAAAAATCATGTAGAAACATGAATTTTGCGTAAAAACCATATTATAAAATAAGATTCTGTTGCAAAACACAGGACTATGACTAGTTTAATTAGGTTAAATAGCTTTATCTCACAAATAAACCTAAATGTTCTACAATTGATTTTATAACTAGACTATATTTAGTACTTATAATTAACTGCAAACATCTGTATCGGGTCTAAAATTTAGTTGCGGGAGCCAGCACTTAATTGCGTCCATCCGTAAACACTATCATCATGAACACTATCATCATGCTTGGCTCGCTATCTTAGGGCATGTACAATAGTATAGACAATCGTCGTCTATAGATTCTTGAAATTTACAACACAGACAGCTAAATAGTCAACTAGTACAATCCATAGACAGTAGTTGTCTGTTTAATTGTCTACAAAATATTTAATGCTTGTATGTAATCATGACACATAGATCTTTAAACATGCATTGGAGCATGATCTCTTGATGTCTCTTCACCAAGAAACGGGTTACATCTCTCTCATCATTTATTACTGCGAAATGAAGAATTTTTTACAAAATATTTACTTATAGACAGCTCTAAAACTACAGATTCTATCGTCTCCGCCGCCGAGTTGCTGTCATTTTTCCTTTTCCCCACTACTTACGGCGGTTGAGTCCGACCAGAAAAATGAGAAAACCCCGTAGCCGGACACCGCCGCGTCAATGATCACCTCAGAAGCAACGCCCGTGTCAATGATCACGTGGGCCAGCGACTTCGCTGACCCCACTAGCCAGCGGGAGAGATAAACGGCGGGACGACGTGGTAAGCTGGAGTAGGTTGCCGTTGCCGTTGTTGGCAGTTGCCACCGCGGCCTCACGCACCCACTTTAAAATGCCGTGGCCGCGCGCCCGTAAGCTCCAGTAGCCGGGGTTTTCCGAAGACGACACGCCGCAAAAGCTACCCAGGTCGCCGCTGGATGGCGGATCTGTGAGCCGCGCCGCGCCGCGGCACGGAGAGAGAGAGAGAGAGAGAGAGAGAGAGAGAGCTCTGGCCACAATGGGATGCTCTTGGTTTGTGGCCCTGAACCTTTTGGGCGCCTGCGCGGCGCTGATGGCGCTGGCGCCGGTGGCGCGGGCGCAGGCGCAGGGAGGGGGCAACTCGAGCGCCCCGGCGGCGGGGCCGTTCGTGCCTCGGGACAACATCCTGCTGGACTGCGGCGCGACGGGGCAGGCAAACGACACGGACGGTCGGCTGTGGAGCGGCGACGCGGGCTCCAAGTACGCGCCGGCGAACCTCGCCTCCGCAACTGCCGCGGTGCAGGGCCCATCGGTGCCGCAGATACCTTACCTCACCGCGCGGGTCTCCGCGGCGCCTTTCACCTACTCCTTCCCTCTTGGCCCCGACCGCAAGTTCGTCAGGCTTCATTTCTACCCGGCAAACTACAACAACCGCGCCGCCGCCGATGCGCTCTTCTCCGTCTCCGTCCCCACCGCCAACCTCACGCTTCTCTACAACTTCAGCGCCTACCAAACTACCGTCGCTCTTAACTTGGGCTACGTCGTCCGCGAGTTCTCCGTCAATTTCACTGCCCCGACACTCGACCTTACCTTCACACCGGAGAAGGGTCCCGGTCACCCCAATGCCTATGCCTTCGTCAACGGCATCGAGGTCGTCTCCTCCCCCGACCTCTTTGGCAAATCCCCCCCGAGCCTGGTCACCAGCGACGGCACCGGCCAGCCTTTCCCAATCGATGCTACTACGGCTATGCAGACCATGTACCGTCTCAACGTTGGAGGCAACGCCATCTCCTCCTCCAAGGACACAGGCGGCTACCGGTCATGGTTAGATGACTCCTTATACATTACTGGTGCAGCGAGTGGGGTGAGCTACGGGAAGGACGAAAATGTCACCATCAACTACAGTGACAATGTGCCGCGGTATGTGGCGCCAGAGGACGTGTATTCTTCAGCGCGGTCGATGGGGCCTGACAAGAATGTGAATCTAAACTTTAATCTGTCCTGGACAATGCAAGTGGATGCTGGCTTCCAATACCTCGTGAGGCTCCATTTCTGTGAGATACAATCCGAGATGACTAAGCCTAATCAGCGGGTGTTCAACATTTACATCAACAACCAGACCGCTTTTAGTGGTGCTGATGTGATTTTGTGGTCTCAAGGGCTTGGCAGTCCAGTGTATAAGGATTATGTGGTGAGCACGCTAGGTTCAGGGTCTATGGATTTATTGGTGGAGCTACATCCAGATATCAGGAACAAACCACAGTACTACAATGCTATCCTCAATGGGATGGAGGTTTTCAAGCTGCAGCTTAATAACGGGAGCCTTGCAGGGCTCAACCCTGTTCCTAGTGTTGTTCCAACGGGGCCTGGTGGTGGTGGAGATTCTGGGAAGAAGTCAAGTGTTGGGCCAATCGTTGGAGGAGTGATTGGAGGTGTTGTTGTTCTTGTACTTGGATGTTGCTGCTTCTTTGTGATTTGCAAGCGTCGTACAAGATCAGGTAATGATGCAGGAGTGAGTGATGGGCATTCTGGTTGGTTACCTCTGTCACTTTATGGCAACTCGCACACTTCCAACTCAGCCAAGTCGCACACTACTGGGAGTTATGCTTCGTCTTTGCCATCCAACCTGTGCCGACATTTCTCATTTGTGGAGATCAAGGCTGCGACAAACAACTTTGATGAGTCACTCCTCCTTGGTGTGGGTGGATTTGGTAAAGTTTACCGGGGAGAGATTGATGGAGGAGCAACCAAGGTTGCTATCAAGCGTGGAAATCCATTCTCTGGGCAAGGTGTGCATGAGTTCCAGACTGAGATTGAGTTGTTGTCAAAACTCCGCCACCGGCATCTTGTGTCACTGATTGGCTACTGTGAGGAGAAGAATGAGATGATTCTGGTCTATGACTATATGGCCCATGGAACTCTTCGTGAGCACCTGTACAAGACCCAAAATGCGCCGCTGTCATGGAGGCAGCGCTTGGATATCTGCATTGCTGCAGCTCGTGGGCTTCACTACCTTCACACTGGTGCGAAGCACTCCATCATCCACCGTGATGTGAAAACGACAAACATCCTCCTTGATGAAAAGTGGGTAGCCAAGGTTTCAGATTTCGGTCTGTCCAAGACTGGGCCGTCGATGGATCACACACATGTGAGCACAGTTGTCAAGGGCAGTTTTGGTTATCTCGATCCTGAATACTTCCGCAGGCAGCAGCTTACTGACAAATCTGATGTCTACTCTTTTGGTGTTGTGCTGTTCGAGGTCCTATGTGCTCGGCCTGCCTTGAATCCCACTCTTCCAAATGAAGAAGTTAGCTTGGCTGAATGGGCAGTGCGGTGCCAGAAGAAGGGTATTCTTGATCAGATTATCGATCCCCACCTCAAGGGAAAGATATCTCCAGAGTGTTTCAAGAAGTTTGCAGAAACAGCTGAGAATTGTGTTTCTGATCAGGGCATCGACCGTCCTTCGATGGGAGACGTGCTGTGGAACTTGGAATTTGCCCTCCAATTGCAGGAAAGCTCAGAGGAGAGCGGAAGCCTTGGATGTGGGATGTCAGATGAGGGCACTCCCCTCATGATAATTGGAAAGGAGGATCCCAATGCTCCGTCGAACGAATCAAGCACCACCACAACCACAACTACCTCCATAAGTATGGGTGAGCAGAGTATTGCTAGTATCGACTCTGACGGTCTGACACCTAGTGCTGTTTTCTCGCAGATTATGAATCCCAAGGGCCGGTGAGGTAACAATGCCTCTATTTGTTACTTTGTAGCCATAATTTATTCATCCCGCATATGTATTCCCCTCTGTATTCACCCTGTTTGTAATTTGTAATGCACTATAAGATACCACTGCTGTTGAGCCAAGGAGTAATCCTGCTGCTGAGGTGCACGGTATGTCAGTTTTGTAAATCTTGGATTGATAGTTCATACTCGATTATTGGCAGAGCTAGGTGGAATCCTTTTTCTGGCAAAATCATTGCGTACAAGGTTCAGTGTTGATAGCAAAAAACGACATTAATGTTTGAAATTGTCAAAATATTAATTTTAATAGTTTTGGGCCAAAAATATGCCAGACTTGGCACATGCCGGTCCAACCGGCCATGTAGGCCCGGTCTGACCGGCCATGTGGGCCCGGTCTGACCGGCCCTATCCGAGTCCGATTCCAATTAATTGATTTCGGGGTATTTTTATCTCTAACCAATTCCTAACGACTTGGACTCGTACCTAAGTCAAAATTAAGCCCAAACATGTCATGTCCAACCCCTATAAATATAGGGGCAATGCCGATTCAAGGACCCCCAAAACCCTAATAGATTCAATCTATTATTACCTTGGATCGCACTTTTACATTTCAATATACTTCCTTGCCCTAGGATTAGCTTAACACGTCCATTTTTGCTGGTTTGCGTTGTAAACCATCCGTCCACAGCGTCGTAATCATGGTAAGTCTTGTTGGTTCGCTCGTGAATCGCTCGTTTAATCCACATAACAGATTTCTATTGTTTTATCGGTTTTTATTGGCAATTCGGTCTCTTGGCTGAATTGCCTATCATCTTTTGGTATTTTGCAGTGTTTTTGGTATTTTGGTATTTTGCTGTATTAAATGAAATAATCGGTCAGCCAATTAATCGGTTGAATATTAAATATTAGAGTTATATTTAATGTACTATTTTAGTCTTCGATCTTCCCCCTCTCTCCAAGATTGAGTTCTCTTCCTCACGCGACTGCCATTTCTGCCAGCACCCCGCGCATGTCAGCCCTTTGCACCGCCAGCATCACGCATTGTTTAGCCCTTTGCACCTCTGATAGGGCAGCGAATCTAGCGACGAGGCAGTGACGATGGGGCAACAGATTCAACGATGAGGGAGCAGATCCATTAATCGGTGATTAATCGGTGATTTGACCATTAATCGGCGATTAATCTAGTTGACCAACCAATTAATCGATCAACCGATTAATGTGTTGATTTTTATGTAAATTAACTGCTATGTTTCTGAGTACAAGTTAATCAGTCGATTTTTTCAACGGTGATTATTTTATTATATGAACATTATATAAGTATAAGGTGTGTTTGGTATGACTTTAGATTCTGATTCTTCGGTGAAATGATTCTATGTTGAATCGGAATCAATTGAGAAATTGTTTGATTAAATAACTAGATTCTGATCATGTAAGAGTATGTTGATGTAAAATGACTAATTTACCCTTAATCTTTTTGGGTTCAATTAGTATTTTTTTAGCTTTTAGCAAGAAAAAGATATGTCACAAATTATTGAATTATGTAACATTAAACATGTAGAAATGAATTGTCGATAAATATACATGTAGAAGCTTGTTGATAGCAAAAATGGCATTAAATGATCAAGATTGTCAGAATATCAATTTTGGTAATTTGGGCCAAAAATACACATGTCCTGGATCGGGCCGAAGGCCTACAGGGTCGAAGGCACATTGAGCTATGGGCTCCGGAAGCCTTTTCAGCAGGCCTGCTAGCTTCGACCTGAAGGCCTTCAAAGGCCTGCCTCACCGAAGCTTCGGTCCGAGGAGCAGGCTTCGGCGGGCCCTGCTGAAGGCCCACTTAGGGCTGATTTCAAGAGACAGAGTTTGAGTCTCATTCTGGCTAATTTTATCCCTACGTGTGATTAGGCCGAATCTTAATAGATTAATATTAGAGATTAGAAGACTAGCCCCTATAAATATAGGGGTGAGGCCGGTTCATTAACCCCCCAACACAAATCAATCACAAAGCCCTAGCTTTGAAAGCCCTCCACCGACCACATCGAAACCGTGGTAAGCCTTGTTACTTCGCCTTTGAAGTACCCGTTAATCTAAGTAACAGATTGTTTTCGCCTTATTACATCATTTGTGAAGTACCCATTAATCTACGTAACAGATTGCTATCGTCGTTCCTCTATTGCAACACTTAGCAGATTCGGTCCCTAGGCCAAATTGGCACTTGATCTTTGTTGTGTTGCAGGTTTTCACGCTCGGAGCCGCTTCGTCGGAGGTGTCCGGAGCTAGTAGACTGGTTTCGGAGGCTGCCCGAACACCCTTTGGAGGGAATACTGCTTCCGTGTTGGACCATCACACTGTTGTCGGTTTGACCAAGTCCCACGAGCCAACACGCTCTACAGCAGGCTTCATCACGACAGGCTTCGCTACATTTGCACCCCGCGCCAGACGAAGTCACGCAAGTGCATCACGTTGGAATATTTTCGTCATGTTAGAGACTTCGCACCGAACCCCGCTATTCGGAGGTGATTTTGCGTCGAGATCTATTTGGAGCTTGCCTTTGACCAGATTAGCCTGAACGCTGAAGGTACCCTTCGGTGAGACCCTTCGCATCAGACGCTGAAGGTACCCTTCGGCGATACCCTTCACACGATATACTTCGAATCAGCTAGACTCCATTCAGCTTGCTGATTTATTTTATTTAATATATTTCTTTTCGGCTAATTGGATTATTTCTGTGTGATCTGATTACCTGGCGACTCCAACCCCCTTGCCACTGTTAAGGGTAGTCGAAACGCGACATCAGTGTTGTGTTATGCTTAGGCTTGTCCCTAAGTATCTGCACACTTTTGGATCATCGAACTAACCCAAGTGCAGGGGCACATTTTCATGTCAACACACTTTTTGGCGACTCCACTGGGGAAGGCTATGCCAATATGACGTGTACATCTATATCGGCCGCTGGTGCGTCTACAACGACTACCACGTCTACATCGTCGATGGATCCTATGTGGGGCGCAGATATCGACAACCGCAACATCATGATGCCTACCCTTGAGGATATTCTCGTAGAAGACCGAGCAGAGATCGTGGCAAATATGAAGGCACTACAGGACCTCATGCTTGGGGGCTACATCAATACACGTGTGGGCTTCATCAAGCGCGACATCAACGTCCCCGACCTTACTCAGACCCAGGTAACACCAGTATCGCCTCCTTTATCTTCTTTAGAGATTGAGTAGAAGATAGCCGCATCTGTAGATCAAGCTGTTAGCGCTTCGCTAGCCAACCATTTAGATTCAGCAGTTAGCTCTCAGGTAGAGGCCATACTTAGAAGGTTCGGCTTTATCGAGGCCGTACCTCTAGCTCTGATTGCTAGCGTACCTCCAATAAATCACATTTACAACAGAACTAACGGTAGTACTGGCAAAGCCATTGCATCTCTGGCCTTGATATCCATGGCCAAGACCAGTCACCATGCTTACGGCCAGACTAGGGATGGCAATCGGGTATGACGGGTATGGGTAGCGCATACCCATACCCATTTACCCGACGGGTAAAAACCCATACCCATACTCGTTACCCGCGGGCGTCGTATACCTGTGGGTATACCCATTTACCCGCGAAAAAATTGAACAGAATAGAGAACGAATCAACGAGGAGGTCGGCAAGACAGTGCGCGCAACGACACTCATAGCGCACGAGGGCGTGCGCGACCATGTGGGCCAACTTAGGTGCGGGATTGTGGGAGCACAATGATGCTCGGAAGCGCACGAGATGTGAGCTTGCGGTTGCGTGGTTGCAGAAGAGCGGCAACGCTCAGAAGCACATGAGGCACGGGATCGCGGTGCTCAGAAGCGCACGGGGGTGCAGGCTCACGGCGGCATGCCAGAGAGGAGTGGCGCAGGAAAGGAGTGGGGGAGGAGAGAAGGAATATTGGAGTAAGCGGTGGCCGGTGAGGGAGAAGGAAGGAGATAGAAGAGGGATGGGTGGTTTTAGGGTTTCAGATTTATTTTTTATAATGGGGATAATCGGATAAACGGGTAAATGGGTATGAGTAGTTGATACCCATACCCATACCCGTTTACCCGTCGGGTATGAAATTAAGAACAAACCCGATCCTAATGGGGTTTTTACCCACGGGTAAACGGGTAATCGGGCATGATTGCCATCCCTAGGCCAGACTAGCACCACCTACCATGCGCCGCCTCCACCTACACCGGCGCTAGTTTTTCCCACGCTGCCTGTGCCACATGCACAAGCGCATAGGCCCAAACACGTCATACATCTCGAGCTAGCGCGTGGGGAAGAACCTCCCGACCGACACGCTGACATACCGCCACGTGTCGTGCCCCCACATGAGAGATGCGCGCAGGCAATAGGCCAGGATAACATTGAGGAGCGGATCCGCGCATTGTTTAGGGACTGCACCGGTTTCATCCCTAGGGGTCGAGCTAGGGTTTACCGGAAGACATACCCCGACCATTTTGACACGATACCTTACCCTCGCGGCTATAGAATCCCTGAATTCACCAAGTTCTACGGTGAGGGTAACAAAACCACACTAGAGCATGTCAGTCAGTTTTTAGCACAGTGTGGAGAAGCTAGTGTGTCGGGTGCTTTAAAACTTAGACTATTTTCTCTCTCGCTGTGTGGCACCGCTTTCACTTCGTTTTCGGCACTCCCGCCAAACTCTATCCAAACATGGGCTGAATTAGAACAGAAATTCCACGACTACTTTTACACAGGTGAAATAGAACTTAGGCTTTCACACTTGACATCGGTTAGACAGAAATCTAGTGAGAGCGTCTCTAAATATATCAAGCTCTTTCGAGATACTAGAAACCGGTGTTTTAGTCTTAATATTTCAGAAAGGGATTTGATGGATCTAGCTTTCAGTGGGTTGTGCTCTGAAATTAAAGAGAGATTATACAACCAACACTTCTTAAAAGTTAGCCAAGTCTTACAACAGGCTCTGGTCAAGGAAGGCCGAGCCAAGGATAAAAAGTTTATTAAGACGTTTAATAAGCCTAGGGTTGAAGTCCACGTGATGGAGAACTCCGATGAGGAAGAGTCAGAGGAGGAAGAAGAAGATTCAGCTGACATGTACATGGCCGAATGGGTTTGGAATGCTAAGAGAAAACTCATTACTTGCTTTGAGTTACGGCCGTCTCCTACCAAGAATCGACCTAGCGAAGTCAAATACTCGTTTGATATAATGAAGTGTGATAAAATATTTGATTTCCTCTTGAAGAACCAGCTTCTCAGGTTGCCTAAAGGCCAAGTCATTCCATCTGCCGACGAGCTAAAGAAACACCCATACTGTAAGTGGCACGATTCACATTCGCATTATACTAACGACTGCAATGTTTTTCGTCGATAGGTTCAATCGGCCATAGACGAAGGATGATTGAAGATAGACCTCATCCCAAAGATGAAGTTAGACAAAGACCCCTTTCCCGTGAACACCATCAACTTCGACGAAAAGAATGTGTTGATTCGGTTGGAGCAGGCCGAGTCAACTAAAGGGAAAGCAGTCGTTATTAGAGAGTCACGTACACACACACTCGTACCTAAGAACCCTAAAGTAGGAGTGTGGAAACGGAATGTTAACACGTCTCCTTCGGCAAGGTCTCGCAAGAAGCCGAAGGTGACGTATCAAATGTTGTTAAACAAGCATCAAAGAAATGCTAAGGAGACAGGCCCCCGCGCAAAAAGGCTAAGTCAACCGAAGGGGCCAAAACAGTCGGAGGGTGGCTTCGAACCACAGTGGCCTAACCCTCCGCACGATGACCTTGGGCCACAGTGGCCGAACACTTCCTACGGTGGCTTCGGACCCCAGTGGACGAACCTGTAGAACCGAAAGTAGCGACCAGAGAGGGGGTGAATGGGCTCCTAAAAAATTCTTGCTAAACTATATCGAAAACCCAACACCCTAACCGGACAAACAATATTAGAAGATTAAATTACTGGTACTATAGTTGTCTAGCATAAGATGACCGGTGTCCTAATTAAAATGATATTAAAGCTAAACTAAAAAGAATCACTTCAGTAAATAAAAATGGATACTAGAAATATTTAATGACGTAATAAAAAACACTAGATATCTTAATAAAATGTTCAGATTACACTCTAAAAATAAAATACTAATTAACTGAATAAAATATGGATCATCCAAAAATTAATTCAGAAATAACCTAAAAATATTTCAGGTAAAGACTAGAATTAAAAATACTACTACTACTAATAAACTTTTCTTTACTTTTATATAAGCAGATTAAAACAGATATAAATAAAAATATGCGATTACTAAAAATAGTTTGGCAGATTAAATTAACACGAAATTTCTAAATGAATTTTCCGCTAATTAATTAATAGATGATTATCTCTAAAAATGATCTACTAAAAAATAGGAGATTAGAAACTTACCTTCGTCATCGTTCAAGTCGTCGTGCAGAAAATCCAACGCTTGCACTGAAAAATGCGCCGTGCGGCCGCTGGGAGAAAACCTTCGCCGCTGCAGCAGATTTTCTGCACGCCTGCGCGCTGTGACACCTGCCGTGGAAAAATCACACAAGCAATCGTGATGAAGCAATCGTCGTGGGCCCCGCCCAAAAAAAAATTGGAGAAACAAAAAAGGAACTTGTCTTCCTGCTTGGCCGTGCGATTAACAACAACCAAAATGCCTCGGTAAGCGTGCGCCTAGAATCGTGCCCGTGCCGCTCACGCAGTACTGCTCTTACGCCGTGGCTTCGTTGCGTTGGTTCCTGGATCAAAACACACGCATGCGCCTGCTGCTTTGTCCGGTGTTGAACGTCGGGCCACGCGCTGCAGGGTCAAGACGGCAATCGCCGAGAGAGAAAAGCAACAGCGGCAAGAGAACGCTTCACAGGAACTGGCTGTCGTGGAAATGAAAGGACGCCGACGATGAAAATTATCGGCGGCGGTGGAGAAAAAATGTGGACTGAAAATTGTAGATTGATCTAAGAAGAACCAGTCATCTATCCCCAGCGGGATAGGGGCCTATTTATAGGAGACTCTAATACATAAAAGACTAATTTACCTCTAGGGTAAATTAAACTGACTCTAAAATAAATTCCAATAATTACTAAAATATTCTTAAAAAAATCACCTGACTTAAATAAAAATATTCTAAACTTAAAAACTAAATATTAATATCCTAAAAACGAATTAATCATAGATTGTCAGTTTTGCGCCGAAACTGACAAAGCGTCCACCGTCTTCGCACCGGGTACCCGGATTGGGCCGACCCGACCCCACAGCTTCCTCAGCCCGGCAATCGCTCGCCGCCCCTGTACCTGAGTCAAACCCAGTCAACAGACCAGTGGATCCTCTGTCGCTCCTAGCCATGTACCCGGATTGGGCCAGCCCAACTCCGCGGCTCCTCTGCCCGGCCGTCGATCACTGCTCGTGTACCTGAGTCACATGCGCCTCAGACTAGGCAGGTCTTCATATCTCTCTTTCTTTGACTTCCGTTGACAATCACTCATCACATCTGGAATATCAAAACCATATTCTTCAACATGGTTTCTCAATCTCCCCCTTGATGAGTGCATTGTCAACACCCTTTTCAGCTCATCTTCAGAACCTGCAAAACATGTGAAACAAGAAAACAAAACAAAAGAAAATAGAAGAAATAAAATAAAAGTTTAACCCTAATGACCAAAAGCCAAACAGAAGCAAGAAATGGTCATTATGATTAACCAAAAATAAAGACTCAAAAACAAGTGCAAATCTCAGAATTACCAACAAGGAACTCCCCCTTAAATAAATCCCAGAGAAAGCTAAAAAATATATCCAAAATTTCTCCCCCTTGTTGACAATTGGACTCATCAAGTGAGACTAAATGCACTCTAAAGAGACATAGACACAAACTCCCCCTGAAATGCAGCTCCCCCTCAAAATATGCCATGAATGCAGGTGGGGTGCAGGCGGAGTGTAAAAAGCATGCTTCTTAGATATGATTGATTGCAATTACAACATCTAACAGGTATAGCAAAAGATATACTGTCTAAGAAACATGACATGATCAGTGCAACAGGTGATATCTAAAGAAAGTCATTAGCACACATTTTTCGATTTTTGCAAACAAAAGTATCACCATATTTTCTAGTTGACAAGCAAAGTAAAGCATGAGATGCAAAAGCTAACTGATATCTACCAAGGTAAGCATTGTCCAAAACAAAGTGCTTTAGCAAACTTGTCATCTTTTTAAATTTTTCAGACTTTTTATTTTCATTTTTCATTTCTGCCAGGGGTTATTTGCATGTCAAACCTTATGCTAACCGACCAAGTCAAGCCTAGGCCAGAACTGGACCATCAGAAACTTAAGACATTGGTCTTGGCATACATTACACCGTCCTAGTTCATACCAAAGTGCTATGGCAAGCAGTCCAGAACAATGCAATGCGACAAAGCAAACCCACCTGGATCTTTTCTGATAATCATAAAAATGCATAAATTTTTCATTTTTTTCAGAATTTTTATCATTTTTATAGCACATTTTGCATATTTAAAGCATATAAATGTCCAAGTTGCATATCTGCAGCTAAGTAAGGATCTAGCTACAAGGCATGTAAAAGATAGCAAACGCATTCAACCTACACATGCTAGTTACCAGAAGCAAGGGTGATTATTTTTCAATTTTAAAACATAAAAGCCATGCATATGACAAATATCAGATATATCACGTGAACTGAGACAAAAACATGATCATCGACAAGTAATCAAAAACATATACTAGTTAGAGAAAGTAAAGCAAATTAATCATATAACAGAAGCAAGCTCAAAATGTGATTGATGATAATGCATGATATGGACGCACACAAAAAGACTCAATAAAAATAAAGAAGAACGAAAAACTGACTCAAAGTATCAAAAAAAAAGATACACAACTCCCAAATCCAGATCAATAATCATGAGTGGAAGCAAACAGTCCAACGCCAAGTTTGGCAAAGGTGTTAAACTAGTGTCGAGCCATCTGCTCATATGTAGGAAAGCAGAAAGAATCTTATGAGTCTGGACCAAAATGCGGATCAAAGCGTGGTCCTCTGTTCTTCCTAAAATCACGGTCACGAGGTCCAACACCGTATCCATAATGATCTGGAACTCTGCCGGAATGGAAACCACCGTCCGGAGCACGATCATAAAAACTGTCTCATCTACCACCACCTACACGACGTGGCGTGGCCTCTAGCCTCTCTCTACGTCGAGGAACTCTATGTCTACCACCCTACTGGTAGAACTGCTCCTGCCCACCTCGAGCTCTCTCTGCTTGCTCAACCCGCTTCCTCCTGAAGCAAAACTGCTAAAGATTCCCGTCTCTCTGACAAAACTCACAGTGATAGGTAGGCTTCTTGGTATGTGGTTGAGGCTTGGGATTCTTAGGCTTAGTGGTGTTTGGTGTATCATCTTTGGTGTGAGAGGGTCCAGGTAAAGAATCAAGAGAAGTGTGGAGAGTTTTAGGCTTTGGAACCCATATTTGCTTCTTAGATGGAGCTTTAGGTTGTTCTTGGAACACTCCATCCTTGGGCTGACTATCCTTAAAGGACTTGGGCTGACTATCCTTAAAGGACTCAGTAGAGTGAGTCTTGGTATATCTCTGATTGGGAGTCATCTTACTCCACTCCACTGCTCGACTAATGGCGCTCTCAAAATCAGCCTTGGTATAGGTGTAACCTACCCCAAACCCATCCTGTCTCTTAAACTGCTGGATCATCATGCCGAGTTGTGGCTCTCTAGCACTAATCCAACTCAGGATCTGACGGAGGTAAAAGTTCTCGTTCTGAACATCAGCTAGCTCCTCTCTCAAAGAAGCTAACACCTCCACCTGAGACAAGCAGATCTCACACTCTTTATCAACTACGACAGACTTCTCAGCTTTTAGCTTGTTCAACTCCATTCTAATGGACAAACAGTTCTCACAAACAGTGGGTGGAACTGACACGGTCTCAAGATCTAGCTTAGTCTGCTCCAACTTAGCTCTCACTCCAGCTAACTCACTCAACTGCTCATCACTTTTTGCTCTCAGCTCGACTATACTAGCTACATGAGATGGGCAGTCTACACATGGTACGACGACAGTGGCATGAGCATCCTTCAGCTCTTGCTGAGCGCTCTCAAGCTCAGCGGCCAATGCGTCTCTCTCATCTACTCTCTTTGTGTACCTGGACTTAAGAGTCGTTAGGTCACACAACAACACCTCATAGTTAGGGCACTCACCACTATCACCCAAGCAAGGGGAAGAAGATAAGCTCTCAATCTTGCCATTTGCCGTGGCAAGCTCACTCTCAAGCTCATCTATCCTCTTCTTAGCCCCTCTAAGCAGTTTCTCCCTATACTTCAACTCCTGACGGTTCTGTTCTAATAAATTAACAACTTTTTGTTCATAGGATGATATCTTCTCATCGTCGTCATCGTCGGAGTCATCGGAGGAGTTGTTTTCTTTCTTCTCCCCAAAAGCCATTGAGTAGAAGCTCTTGTGGGGTCTTCGGCTGTGACGTGAGCGACTCTTCGGCTTGTCCCCGAAGCCCATGAAACAGAGGCCAGCCGGATTGTCCCTGTCCTTCCCCTTCCTGATCATGATATCTTCATCACTTGAACTTGAAGATGAGGAGGAAGACGAGGATCTTTTGGAGTATCTTTTCTCCATCTCGGCGAAGAAGATCTTGTCTCGCTTCTTGTTCTCACGCCTGTAATCCTTCAGAGCCTTTCGAAAGAATCTTGTCTTGGGCTTGCCCTTCGTGGAGTTGCCGTACTTGCCAGAGTTGTAGGAGTTGCCGCCGGTTCCCTTCTTGTAATTGTTCTGCTTGGTACAGTCGGTGATAAAATGACCTGGGTCACCACACTCAAAGCATCCGGATTTTTTGCCATGTCTCTTAAAAATTAGCTTATCATAAACACGTCGCACCCGATTGTTAAACAAGCACAGATCATCATCTCCTAGTGAATCAAGTTGTTCCTCGGAGATAGACATCAAGGAAAAGGCAGTACAACTCATGGCATTAGGATCAGCAGACGGTGTCGCAAGTGCCAGAGCCTTGGAGCCAGAATCAGTGAGATTTGATCTCAACTGAATATCGACCTCTGAGACCTTGAGCTTACTAAAAAGCTCTGTGACAGTTAAGGTATCATAAGACGCGCTCTCAACAATAGAAGAGACCTTGATCTCCCAGATCTTAGGGTCCAAGGTATGGAGTACCTTAAGCGCATGTTCATGATCCGAGACCAGCTGATCACGCTCGGCCTTGTTAACGTGAAGCTTGTTAATGATCGATTGAAAACGACCAAACAAAGCCTCAACAGTCTCACCCGGCTTCTGTGAGAAATTTTCATACTCACGTCGGTAGGTCTGGTAGAGCCTGGCCTTGACCTGAGCTGTCCCCTCATGGTGTGCCTGAAGGGTAGCCCAGATCTCTCGAGCAGTGGTGACATGGCTAACACGCTCAAACTCACTAGGACCTAGACCAGAAAATAAAATATTCACCGCCTTACTATTATTTTGATGTTGGGTAATTACATCTGCAGCAGTATCCGCAGCAATAGTCGTTATGGTGAAACTAGGATGAACACAAATCTCCCATATGTCCGAGCTCTGACTCATAAGGTATGCTCTCATGCGAGTCTTCCAATAAGTGTAGCCAAAAGCTTCTAGGGATGGTATTTTACCAGAAGACGTCATGGTCACTATCTAGGTTTAGAATCGGTTAAGATATTAGAAAACCCTAACCTTGCTCTGATACCACTTGTAGGACCGAAAGTAGCGACCAGAGGGGAGGGTGAATGGGCGCGTAAAAAATTCTTGCTAAACTATATCGAAAACCCAACACCCTAACCGGACAAACAATATTAGAAGATTAAATTACTGGTACTATAGTTGTCTAGCCTAAAGATGACCGGTGTCCTAATTAAAATGATATTAAATCTAAACTAAAAAGAATCACTGCAGTAAATAAAAATGGATACTAGAAATAAAAAACACTAGATATCTTAATAGAATGTTCAGATTGCAGTCTAAAAATAAAATACTAATTAACTGTATAAAATATGGATCATCCAAAAATTAATTCAGAAATAACCTAAAAATATGTCAGGTAAAGACTAGAATTAAAAATACTACTGCTACTAAAAAACTTTTCTTTACTTTTTATATAAGCAGATTAAAACAGATATAAATAAAAATATGCAATTACTAAAAATAGTTTGGCAGATTAAATTAACACGAAATTTCTAAACGAATTTTCCGCTAATTAATTAATAGATGATTATCTCTAAAAATGATCTACTAAAAAATAGGATATTAGAAACTTACCTTCGTCGTCGTTCAAGTCGTCGTGCAGAAAATCCAACGCCTGCACTAAAAAACGCGCCGTGCGGCCGCTGGGAGAAAACCTTCGCCGCTGCAGCAGATTTTCTGCACGCCTGCGCGCTGTGACACTTGCCTACGAAAAATCACACAAGCAATCATGATGAAGCAACTGTCGTGGGCCTCGCCAAAAAAATTTTTGGAGAAACAAAAAAGGAACATGTCTTCCTACTTGGCCGTGCGATAAACAACAACCAAAATGCCTCGGTAAGCGTGCGCCTGGAATCGTGCCCGTGCCGCTCGCGCAGTACTGCTCTTACGCTGTGGCTTCGTTGCGTTGGTTCCTGGATCAAAACGCACGCATGCGCCTGCTGCTTTGTCCGATGCCGAACGTTGGGCCACGCGCTGCAGGGTCAAGACAGCGATCGCCCAGAGAGAAAAGCAACAGCAGCAAGAGAACGCTTCGCAGGAACCGGCTGCCGCGGCAAGGAAAGGACGCCGGCGATGAAAATTATCGGCGGTGGCGGAGAAAAAATGTGGACTGAAAATTGTAGATTGATCTAAGAAGAACCAGTCATCTATCCCCAGGGGGATAGGGGCCTATTTATAGGCGACTCTAATACATAAAAAGACTAATTTACCCCTAGGGTAAATTAAACCGACTCTAAAATAAATTCCGAAAATTACTAAAATATTCTTAAAAAATCACCTGACTCAAATAAAAATATTCTAAACTTAAAAACTAAATATTAATATCCAAAAAACGAATTAATCATAGATTGTCAGTTTTGCGCCGAAACTGACAAAGCGTCCACCGTCTTCGCACCGGGTACCCGGATTGGGTCGACCCGACCCCGCAGCTTCCTCAGCCTTGCAATCGCTCGCCGCCCCTGTACCCGAGTCAAACCCAGTCAACAGACCAGTGGATCCTCTGCCGCTCCTAGCCATGTACCCGGATTGGGCCAGCCCGACTCCGTGGCTCCTCTGCCCGGCCATCGCTCACTGCCCGTGTACCTGAGTCACATGCGCCTCAGACTCGGCAGGTCTTCATATCTCTCTTCCTTTGACTTCCGTTGACAATCACTCATCACATCTGGAATATCAAAACCATATTCTTCAACATGGTTTCTCAATCTCCCCCTTGATGAGTGCATTGTCAACACCCTTTTCAGCTCATCTTCAGAACCTGCAAAACATGTGAAACAAGAAAACAAAACAAAAGAAAATAGAAGAAATAAAATAAAAGGAGCCACTGGAGCCGAGATACCATCGACCTAGCCGATCCCCCCTCCGGGTAATGGGTTCAGCTCGCAGTTGGCGAAGCCACTGGAGCCGCCGATGCCTCCACCATACAATTGGGCGGGGACCTCATGGGCTTCGTACACATCACAATCAGAGTATCCTTCGCAACATAACATTGTACCTTGTTTTTCTTTAGAGTATTATAACTTGCAGGGACAAACAGACGCGATGAAGGGGGATATCATCCACAGGCTGTCCGTAGTACCTCTGAATCGACTCGCACAGGATGAAGCTAGGGGAGATGAGCGCAAAGAGGCAAAGGATACGGAATCTGAAGCAATCATAGTCAGAGTAGGGTCTCAGGAAGTCCCAATCCCAAAGGCCCCCTCGCCGAAGCCCGACAAAGGTAAGTTCCTAACTCCAGCAGAAGCCAGCGCCGGAGCCTGGTCTGATCGGCTAAATGAGGCTGGTCCGATTGGCAGAGTCCACGGCGAAGGGCCCTGCAATTGTGAAATACGTGAGGCCGACCTAGGTAGTACCCCTTCGGCCAAAAATCACAGAAATAGGGAAGTGGTGCCTGGTACCAAGCCACAACCATCTTGGGCACCTCCGGGCATGTCCAAATCATAGAAAAGACGCTTGCAACGCCTACGGCCACAAGAGATGCGCAAGAAGCCGAGGACGAGCGAGATGCCATCTTTGAGGAAATCCGCTCTCAGCCAAATAGATATGGAGACCTAAGCTAGTCGAGATAACCAACTCGGCTCCTAGTCCAAGCGATGACAACGACACGCTCGATGACGACTACTCACCCGTCTCTAAGGGACCTACACCTCAGGCAATGGATATCAACGTCGTCATGCTGCTCGCCGAGTTTGCCCTACCACAAGATGAGGCCAAGGTCGCTCAATTGAACCTCGGCCCACGCAACGCTATTTTTGAGAAACCCGAGGATACGGCTCGCCATCTAAAGCCTCTCTATGTCAGAGGTCACATTGACGGGAAGCCGATCTCTAGGATGCTTGTTGATGGTGGCATCACCGTTAACCTAATTCCTTACTCGCTATTGAAGAAACTTGGTAGGGACGAGGAGAAATTAAAGAAAACTAACCTAATGCTCAATGGCTTCAACGACGAGAGTTCCGAGGCCAATGGCATACTCTCCATGGAGTTAACAGTAGGCAACAAGACATTGCCGATAGCATTCTTCGTCGTAGACGTGCAAGGTAACTACAGCGTACTGCTCGGGCGTGATTGGATTCATGAAAATTTTTGTGTTCCTTCCACTTTGCACCAATGCCTGATTCAGTGGGACAGTGATGAAGTAGAGGTCATACCAGCAGACACTTCAGCCCAGGTAGTGTTGGCCGATGTAACGCCCAGATTTAATAAATCCGAACCTTTATTGAAATTCCAAAGAAAATCAATAAAACAAGACGTTCATCACACGACCGCACAAAATACGACAAGCATTCATGGTTCGTAGACCATATTAGTACAAAAGTGTTTGAATAAAAGAGAAACTAATAAAATACGGGTCCTAGATGAACGCCTCCTTCCAGTCTCGCCTTGACTAGGTCGCTACTCCAGACCTTCATCCTCCTCATATTAGACGGGCTCTGGTGGTGTAAGTCAACGGGGGTGAGTACAATCTTACTCAGCAAGCCACCGAATAAAAATATAATGCAGAGTAATAACAAGGAAGGTAGTGGCTAATTTAGGGGGAAAAGCATAATTTGTAAAGCAGTTAATGTGATCAAGTTATTAATACAGAAATGTAAACATGTGTATGCATCATCTTCTAACTCGAGGGGTACAGTCAGCCCACCCTCTCTCAACAGTCCTTACATGCCATGAATAACACTTTCATTCAAACAATTGTAAACTAACTGCGAGAAGTCACAAAACCCGCCCTTGACCGTGGGCTTGGCTTTTCGAAAAGATTAAATATTCTGATAAGAGGTGTACCACTGTACCCACAAGGCACGCACTCATCCCATACACCAAAGTGTAACCAGATGACCCATACCACGATAACTCGTGCCAAAACCTTCCATATGGACCGCCTCGACCCGACAACACCCTCTTATGGGTTTCATATGGTGCCCGACGCGTCGAGCCAACACCATACCCCCCTTGAGCCACGTTGGTACAAGTCACCCGCAGGTTGGCCCTTGCCCCCTCCACTATGGTTATTAGAGTGACAAGGAGTTGAAGCTCGATAAGCATGGCTTGGGTTTACACACAAGGACGGGGATCTAATAAATATAGTGTAAGGCTTGAGATTAGACTAATGCAATATTATCCTATGAGTTATAGTGATAATTGATTAAAACATGGGCTCAATGATGATCAAAATGGGGGTTGTGACTTGCCTTGATCCGCAAACAGTGAAGGTGGAACCTCGGGGGTAAAACTTCGGCTCCTCGATGATCTCACAGTCTTCTCGATATGGAAAAATTAAATATAACATTCAATAAACAATCAAAATATCACAACATATAAGCACACAAGTTGATGGTTTTAAGTATGTGTAATTAAGCTTTATTATTCTGAAGTTATGTTGAAAAATATTAAAGGTTAAATTTTAGGGTTTTTCCTGATTTATTTTATGAATTATCAATTTATCCCTAAGGGGTTTTTATTCATTTATTTAATAAGAATATTTTGTGATAAAGTAACATACTGTTTTTATGGTATTAATATGTAGATAATAAAGAGAGTAATTTAACAAAATTTGAATGGTGAAATTTGGAGTTAAAATGAGAAAGTTATGAATTTTTAAAGTTTAAACAATTTTCTGGAATTTTATTTAAACAGAAAACAGTCTCTGGTCCACGGTGAGCCAGGCCTACCGTGAACCTTTGCATTGTGCGCGTGGACCGGACTAACCAGAGCTGTCGGATCTGGATCCTACGGTCAGGTGCAAGGCGGGAGGGATTAAGTGGATCTGGATGGCCCAGATCGCACTGTACCACTTTGACCAGATCAAGGGTCGGGATTAAATCCCGGAGGGATTTAATCTTAGCCCTCTGATCACGATCGTGCGCTCAGGGCGCCATCCGGCACGACACACGTTAATGGGGCAAGTACCCCCTTCGTTCCCAGCGCCAGCGGGCTCGGGCGCGGCGGCGACGGCGACGGCGAGGGTAGCGGCGGCTTGAGGCATCGGCGTGCGGCGGCCGGAGGTGAAGCAGAGGCGGCGGTTATTTTAGGCATCGCAAGGCTTCGGTAAAGCGTGGCTAAGGCTAGGGATGAGTGGCCGGAGTGCGGTGAGGGCGAGGTGTTCTTATAGGGGGGTCGCTGGCGTCTAAATGGAAGGGAACCGAGGGTTCCCACAATCTCCGGTGAGGCTTTCCATTTGCACGACCAAGCTTCCATAAGAACGAATATGCGTCGGCTAAAGGGGGAAAGTGATCACCGGGCTAGGAGGAAGGGAGTCCGGGGCATATCCTGGCGGATAGGGGCGCCCGGCAGCGAGAAAATGGAAGGGGTCACGGTATGGAATGGGGGATCCCCTTCCATTGGAGACGAAGCATCCGACAGGTGGGACCCACCTATCAGTGGGTGAGCGAAATAGGAAAGGGGCCGACAGACGTGCCCGGGCGGTCAGTGGCTTAGGGATGCTATAGTGAGGCCGACGGGTGGGGCCAGGCTAACGCGGGCGTGGGGAGGAGAGAGGGGGAGTGCGCCGATAGGCGGACCCCACCTGGCAGTGGCTCAAGGCTTAACTGGGCCGGGCTTAGGGAGGATTCAGGGTTGCGGCCCAATAGGATTTAAAATGATTTTTTAATTAAAATAATTCCAGTAATTCATTTATTGATTAAAGGTTGAATCACTCTTGATAAAAATTTGTAAAAATTCCTAAAATTATGTCTTGGCCTATAGATTCCACCATAAATTTTCCAAGTTAAAATTTGTTGTATTCCCCCTTGTTTGGCTTTGAATAGGATTCTTTTAGTATTTTCTTTAATTAAATAAATCCTTTATATTCCTGAAAATTCATTTTCTTTATTTTATTTATTTTTAATTCTTGGGATGTTACAATCCTATCCCCCTTACAGAGAATCTCATGCTCAAGATTCAGATCAATCCTCGAATAACTCTAGATGTTGCGCTTTTAGTTCCTCCTCTTTTCCCATGTAGCTTCCTCTATGGGATGATTGCTCCACTGGACCTTGTAGAAGCGGATGACTCGATTCCTGGTGGTCCTTTCCTTGACTTCCAAGATTCTGACGGGCTTCTCAACATAGGTCAGATCCTCTTGTATATTCAACTGCTGAAGGTCAACTTGCTCTGTTGGGACTCGAAGACACTTCTTTAGCTGCGACATGTGAAACACATCATGCACCCCAGCCAATGAGAGTGGTAGCTCTAACTGATAAGCGACCTCGCCTTGACGTCGGACAATGGGGAAAGGCCCAACGTATCGAGGCGCTAATTTCCCTCTCATGTTAAACCATTGAGTGCCACGGAGGGGAGTAACCCAAAGGTAGACATGATCTCCCTCTTCAAAGGCTAGATCTCGATGGCAATTGTCCGCATAGCTCTTCTGTCAAGATTGGGCTGTCTTGAGTCTGTCCCTGATGATCCGTACTTTCTCTTTAGCTTCCCGAAGGATGTCCGTTCCAAAAACTTGGGACTCGTCGGTCCGATCCCAAAGTAAAGGCGTTCTGCACTTGCGTCCATATAAAGCTTCAAATGGAGACATCTGAAGGCTGGCTTGATAGCTGTTATTGTACGAAAACTCGGCGTACGACAAACTCTTGTCCCAAGTTCCTCCAAAGTCTAAGGAGAATGCCCGGAGCATATCCTCCAACATCTGATTTACCCTTTCAGTTTGTCCATCCGTCTGAGGGTGGTACGCTGTGCTGAAGTTTAGTCTTGTTCCCATTTCCTCTTGAAGGTTTTTCCAGAACCGAGACGTGAACTAACTCCCTCTATCGGAGACTATCTTCTTAGGTACTCCATGAAGACATACTATGCGGGCCATATACAATTCTGCTAGTTTAGGGCCACTAAAGGTCGTCTTGATGGCTATGAAGTGAGCTACCTTCGTTAGTCGATCGATGATTACCCAAATAGAGTCATAACCAAGTTGGGTCTTTGGGAGTCCGGTGATGAAGTCCATACTGATCTCTTCCCATTTCCATTAAGGCACTTTAAGTGGTTGTAACAGTCCTGCGGGTCTCTGGTGCTCTGCCTTCACTCGTCGGCAGGTGTCACATTCTGTGATGAACTGAGCAATCTCCTTCTTCATGCTAACCCACTAATACTGTTCTTTCAAGTCCTGGTACATCTAAGTACTCCCGGGGTGGATGGAGTATAGAGTGTCATGAGCTTCCCTTAGAATAATGGTCTTTATCTCCGGTTTATCGGGTACACAGATCCTAGTTCTGAACCATACGGTGCCATTATCATCCTCTAAAAATCCTAGGGCCTTGCCCTGCCTCATGTTCTTCTTAATAGCTGCTATGTCTGGGTCTTCTGACTGAGCTTCTTGGATCTGCTCGAATAGGACTAGACAGGTCTCAAGGGTGGCTTGGTAGGCTCCTATGGTTATCCCGAGGTTTAACTTTTCCATCTCCTTATACAACAAAGGCGTGTGATCCTGAATCACGATGACGGTGCAATATCCTTTACGACTTAATGCATCAGCTACCACGTTTGCTTTGCTGGGATGGTAGTGAATGCCTAGGTCGTAGTCCTTTATCAACTATAACCATCGCCTTTGCCTAAGGTTGAGATCCGGCTGCGTGAAGATATACTTCAAACTCTTGTGGTCTATGAAAACTTTGCACCGGTTTCCAACCAAATAGTGTCTCCATATTTTCAGGGTGTGCACTACAACGGCCAATTCTAGGTCGTGTGTAGGGTAGTTTAGCTCATGGGGTCTCAATTGCCGAGAGGCATATGAGACAACTTTCTCGTCTTGCATAAGAACACATCCCAATTCCTGGCGAGATGCATCGCAATAGACATGGAAGTCCTTCCTTATATTTGGTAGGGTCAGTGTGGGTGCTGACACCAGCCGTCTCTTGAGGGTCCGAAAACTTTACTCACATTCGGGAGTCCATTCAAACTTTTCCCCCTTCTGCAACAACTTGGTCATAGGCTTGGCTATCTTGGAGAAATTCTCAATAAATCGTCGGTAGTATCCTGCCAAACCAAGAAAACTCCGTATCTCATATACGTTGGTGGGTGGCAGCCAATCAGTAACTGTTTCCATGGTAGCAGGGTCTACCATGATACCTTGTGCGGAGATGATGTGTCCTAGGAACTTCACTTCCGCCATCCAAAATTTACACTTGCTGTACTTGGCATATAACTGATGTTTCCTTAGTTTTCCTAGGGTCAACCGGATGTGGGTTTTGTGCTCCTCTTTGTCCTTGGAATAGATGAGAATGTCATCTATAAATACCATAATAAACTTGTCCAAGTATTCCATAAACACCTTATTCATCATATTCATGAAGAAAGTCGGGGCGTTGGTCAAACCAAAGGACATGACGGTGCACTCATAAAGTCCATAGCGAGAGGTGAACGCCGTCTTGGGTATGTCTTCCTCTCGGATCCTTAGCTGATGATAACCAGACCATAGGTTAATCTTGGAGAACACAGTGGCTCCTTTCAACTGATCAAATAGATCGTCGATCCTAGGTAATGGGTACTTATTTTGATGGTTACCTCATTCAAGGCTCGATAATCTACGCACATACGCTTAGCCTTGTCTTCCTTCTTCTCAACGAAGATGACAGGGGCTCCCCACGGGGATGTGCTGGGTCTGATGTATCCCTTCTTCTCAAGGTCTTCAAGCTGCTGCTTCATCTCTGCTAGCTCATTGGCGGCCATACGATATGGTCGCTTGTAGATGGGAGTGGTTCTGGGTACTAGATCAATCCTGAACTCGATGTCCCTCTTGGGTGGCATCCCTAGTAAATCCTCCGGGAATACGTCCGGGTACTCGCAGACTACCGGTATCTCTCCCAAGGTAATCTGGTGTAGACGAGGTCTACCGGGCTTTCGACTCGGCATCTAAAATGTGACGACAGTCCCTTCTTCACTGGTCATGGTCACTTGCCTTCGGGCACATCTTATTACTCCTTGATGTTTGTTGAGCCAGTCCATTCCTAGAATCAGATCCAAACCTTGGCATTCTATTAGAATGGGGTCGGCCCAGAATATTGTACCTTGGATATCTACCCATACCCTTGGACTATAAGAGTGGGCTTAGGTTTGTTTGCCTGGGGTGGCTATCAGTACTGGCCTTGCTAATTCGCATTTGTTCAGATTATGTTTTTCCACAAAAGTTGTTGCAATGAAGGAGTGCGTAGCTCTAGTATCAAATAAGACCACTGTAGGTGTTGAATGTACGGTGAACTTACCCATAACAATCTCTGGTGCAGCCTGGGCTTCCTCGGCGGAGACATGGTTGACGCGGGCGCGGACGGCAGGATTGGCCGCGACTCCTTGTGGACGCTTGGGGTGGGGGCACTGGTGGGAGTAATGCCCTTCCTTGCGGCAGTTGAAACAGATCATGGGCTTGCCGTGCTTGTCGCGCAGCACCTCTGCTTTCTTAGCAGGGGTGGATGGAGCAGCTGGTGCGACAGGAGTGGGGCGAGGATGTCCTATTCACGTGTTGGTGGCGGGTGGTGCGGGACGGTACACCAGGCACGGGTAATATTGGGGCACCGGTGGGGGAGGTGCAAAACGTGGCCTCTGCGCCATGCCTTGATTCTGGCAGAAGGCGATCATCCTCTTCTTCTTCAGGTCGACCTTGTTCTGCTCGGTCTCCTAGATGATGGCCTTGTTGACCAACTTCTGAAAGTTGGCGTAGTCTCCGGAGACTAGCTAAAGGGAAAGCTCGTCCTTCAGCCCCCGGAGAAACTTGGACTACCGGGCTGTATCAGTACAGACTTCCTCCGGCGTATACCGGGCCAGCCGGTTAAACTCGTGTAGATATTCCGTCATGGACCTACTTCCTTGTTGCAGGTCCCTAAATTCCTACTTCTTTTGGGAAATAATGCCATCGGGGACATGGGCAGCGTGGAAAGCGGCGGAGAACTCTGCCCAGGTATGGACGTGTCCCTCCGGCAGAGTCTCGCGCAAGTTATCCCACCATTCCGCGGCAGGTCCCTAGAGTTGGTGGGCAGCGAAGGCTACCCTCTCCTGCTCAGTGCAGGTCAGGAGATCCAACTTCTTTCCAATCGTCCTTAACCAGTCACCAGCCTCCATGGGGTTGGTGGTGCTGGAGAAAGTGGGAGGGCGGACGTGGAGGAATTCTGATAGCTGTGAAGCAGGTGCCAGAGCGGGAGTGGCGGGACGTGGGAGCTCGGGCTGCTGTTGGTGCAGACAAAAAAGTTGAGCCTGTTGCTCCTTCATCTAATTTTGTTGTTATTGCATCTGATTCAATAGCGTGGCGATCAACTGGTTTTGATTGGCCATCATTTCGGCCAGGGTGGGGTGATTGGAGACCGGTGCCTGCCTTTGCCCCGTTGCTCCCCATTAGGGCAGGTTTCTGTTGTCCCCTACGTTCTGGGGAGTATCGGATCCCTGAGTGTTGGTCATCCTGGAGTTTTCCAAAACAGACATATATTTTAGGGGGAAATGTGGCTAAGTTTTATTTCCAAAAAAATGTTATCCTTAGACTATTACATATAGATTCTTTATTTAGTCTTCACTCATGCCTTATATTTGACATGAGTGGCAATACAATCAAAACAATGAAAATGAAGCAAACAACCATAGAACTACGTCTAAGGCAGCTCGGGGGATGACTCGATAACGGGCTCAGCGGAGAAGGTTGGTGCAGGGGTGGTGGAGCTGGAGGGCCCGGCGGGAGGGGCACTGTGGGAGATCCTCTTGGACCTAACTGTGGGGATCCGGAGTAACTTCCGCTTGCGGGGCGGAAGGGGAGCGACCTTGATGCGTCACGGGGTCCCGATCTTCACGACGTAGGATCGATCTTCAGATAACTAGCTGTAGAATAGCCGGATAACTTGCTGCAAGCAGCGATAACTAGTGCAACCTGGCAAATAAAACTCGAAGCCAACCACCGTCTTTAACCGGCAACCTGAATCGAGGATTCGCCCAACCACACTCTCAAAGAACCAACCAACACAGCCTACAATCAATCAAGGAGGACCTTGAAGGGAGTAGGAGCACCAATTGGGAGCGGATGAAGCCGCCGCTTCTGTAATCCCGCGAAGGAAATCACAAGAGCAAGGAAGGTAGAGATCTCTCTCTGAATTTGTTAGCACGTAGCTGAACAAGGGGTTCTGTATTCAATAATCAAAAGTGACGATTACAATGGTGCTAGGGGGTATTTATACAAGGAGTAGACCTTGAAGATAGGTGCGAACACGAAACGAAAAGACTAGGTGAACTAGGTGAAAATGAATCAGCTTCTGGAGAGTTTCCGCGTGGCTGTTGGTCTTCTGAGCGGTCTTCGGTATTTCAGCAATAACTCCTCCTTGGGAGGTTCAATTCACGAACGGTTGGATCCCTTGGAAAGGTGACTTGATAAGGTTTCACACCATGTAGAATATGCACCATGGAACTCTGTAGAATGATACAGTTTTAATATGAGAACATTGACTTCATGCAGACTGTTGACCTTCGAACCAGCAAGCACTAAAACTAGTCGGACGCCTTCATGCAAACTTCAAACAGGTTGGGGTTAGATTCATTGGAAACTAGACTTCAAGAGTGTTCCAAAAAGTGCTCATTTGCCTTCATAGCTTTTGGAAATCAAAAGTTATGATTATTTCTTTGAGACGATCCTACAGGACTGGCTTGGTTCGAGCATGATTCTTCTATGTGTCCATTTCCTTGTGAGTTCTTGTCATCCTTCTTGGTAAACCTGAGCATTAGCAATGTACACGACTTAGGTAGTATATAACTCTCATTAATAGTAAAATGAATTTCACAAAGTAGCGCGTGCACCTCTTGTTGAAGCTTCTTAGGTCGACTGCGTGTAATTGGTCCATCAAAAACATGTATTGGAGTTGCTGTGGTCGAAGTGGTTGGTGTAGAGGTTAGAGTGGTTGGCGTGGTCATATCATCCTCCCCCTCTTGAAAAGGAGTCGTCCTCGACTCTAAAATGTCTTCACTTGTGAATGCTGATAGGTCAACAACATTGAAGGAGTTGCTCACGCCATAGCTTGGTGGAATGTCAATCTTGTATGCATTATCATTGATCTTGGCAAGAACACGAAATGGACCATCCCCTCGTGGCATCAGCTTGGACTTGCGCTTATCAAGAAAGCGATCTTTATGCAAGTGAATCCACACCAAATCGCCTGGTTCAAACGACACCTTCTTTCTATGCTTGTTCATACTTGCAGCCTTACGTGTCGCCTTTAGCTCGATTGCTTCTTTTGTTTTCTCATGTATCTTCTTGACATGTGCAGCACGCTTGGAGGCTTCCATATTGGTTCTCTCCTGTAATGGCAAAGGCAACAAATCTATCGTAGCAATGGGTTTGAACCCATAAACAATTTCAAAAGGACACAAGTTAGTGGTAGAATGTACTGCCCTGTTATAAGCAAACTCCACATGAGGCAAGCAGTCCTCCCAATATTTCAGGTTCTTTTTCACCATGGTTCACAACAACATCGACAGGGTTCGATTCACCACTTCAGTTTGTCCGTCGGTTTGAGGATGACAAGTGGTCGAGAATAGAAGCTTGGTCCCCAGCTTGGACCACAATGTTTTCCAGAAGTAGCTCACAAACTTGACATCACGATCAGATACAATGGTCTTAGGCACCCCATGCAACCTCACAATTTCCCTGAAAAATAAATTAGCAACATGTGAAGCATCGTCGCTCTTGTTACAAGGGATAAAATGAGCCATCTTTGAAAATCTATCAACCACAACAAAAACAGAATCTTTTCCTCTCTGAGTTCTAGGCAGTCCCAGAACAAAATCCATACTTATGTCTTCCCAAGGAATTTTAGGAGCAGGTAGAGGAGTGTATAAACCATGAGGGTTCAGTTTAGACTTAGCTTTGTGACAAGTGATGCCGCGCTCCACGAACCGGATGACGTCTCTCCTCATCTTGGGCCAATAGAAGTGATCACCTAGCAGCTCATAGGTTTTCTTTTGTCCAAAATGACCTGTCAATCCTCCTCCATGGGACTCCTGCAATAAAAGCAATCTAACCGAAGAATTTGGAACACACAGCTTGTTAGCCCTAAACAAAAATCCATCATGCATATGATACTTTTCCCAACCTTTTCCATCTTTACAATGAGTGTATGGTTCTAAAAATTCAGGGTAATCATTATACATGTCTTTCAAACTTTCAAGACCTATAACCTTCACCTCAAGTTGGTTTAGCAACACAATTTTTCTAGACAAAGCATCAGCAACCACATTGTCCTTACCTTTCTTATACTTCACAATATATGGAAATGTCTCGATGAACTCAACCCATTTGGCATGGCGTCGGTTCAGTTTTGCTTGGCCTTTCAAATACTTTAAAGCTTCATGATCGGAATGGATAACAAACTCTTTTGGCCATAAATAATGCTGCCATGTTTCAAGTACATGCACCAAAGCATGCAATTCTTTATCATATACAGAATAATTCAATTGAGCACCTCCCAACTTTTCACTAAAATATGCTACAGGTTTGCCTTGCTGTATTAAAACCCCTCCTGTGCCAATTCCACTGGCATCACATTCTACTTCAAAAGTTTTAGTGAAATCAGGAAGAACAAGCAATGGTGCTTCAGTTAAGCGTTCTTTAATTCTTGAAAAGCATTTTCTTGTGAACTTCCCCATTTAAATTCAACACCTTTCTTTGTTAATTCATTTAAGGGAGTAGCAATGGTACTAAAATCTTTAACAAATCTCCTATAAAATCCAGGTAGACCATGAAAGCTTCTTATTTGACTTACATTCGTTGGAGTTTGCCAATCCTTGATGGCTTTCACCTTGGTTTCATCCACTTCAATTCCTTTTCCTGAAACAACAAAGCCAAGGAACGCAACATGGTCTGTGCAAAAACTGCACTTCTCAAGATTAGCAAATAATTTCTCCTTTCGGAGCTCATCTAGGACTTGTCGAATATGATTCATGTGCGCTTCAAAAGACTTGCTGTAAATTAAGATATCATCAAAATAAACAACCACAAATTTCCCAATGAAGGCTCTCAAAACATGGTTCATCAATCTCATAAAAGTACTTGGAGCATTAGTCAAACCAAAAGGCATAACTAGCCATTCGTACAGCCCAAATTTTGTTTTAAAAGCAGTTTTCCATTCATCTCCAGCTTTCATTCTTATTTGATGGTACCCACTTTTCAAATCAATTTTAGTGAATATTATGGAACCACTTAATTCATCAAGCATGTCTTCTAATCGAGGAATAGGATGGCGATAGCGAATAGTGATGTTATTTATGGCTCTACAATCAACACACATCCTCAAAGAACCATCTTTTTTGGTACTAAAATAACAGGAACAGCACAAGGACTTAAACTTTCATGAACATAACCTTTATCGAGAAGTTCTTGTACTTGCCTTTGTATCTCCTTTGTTTCTTCAGGATTGGTGCGGTATGGTGGTCGATTTGGAAGAGCAGCCCCCGGAATAAGATCGATCTGATGTTCAATCCCACGTACAGGAGGTAATCCATTCGGGGTTTCCTTTGGAAAAACGTACTCATATTCCTGCAAAAGATGAGACACCATACTAGGAAAAGAGGTGTTATCGTTAGCTGACACTAAAATGTCTTTGCACACAAGTACAAAGAGTACTTGATTTGGGTTGTTCCTTACTTCTCTCATCTCAGATTTTGTGGCTAACATGACTAAATTTTTTTCTTCTTCTTTCTTTTGATCTCTCAATTTTTTTCTCATATTGGGCTGGTGGCTCTCACTCTCTGATTTGTGGAAGGCACTCGAATTCTTTTTCTCTTCCTTTCCGTTCTCATCTCTCATAATAAAGCTCTTTTGCAAATGCTCAGCAAGAATTTGCTGTGGTGTCATAGGTTTGAGTACAAACTTCCTCCCCTTCAAATCTAGAGTGTACTGATTTGTTCTCCCGCAATGCTGAGTATATCGATCATATTGCCATGGCCTCCCGAGTAGTATGTGACATACGGAAATGGGTGCCACATCACACTCTACCGTGTCAACATATTCACCAATCTTGAAGGGAACTTTTACTTTGTATCCAATCTTGATGTCACCGGAATCATTCAGCCATTGGACATGATATGGATGAGGATGTCGCAGAAGTTTCAGATCAAGCTTGTCAACCATCTCACGACTAGCAAGATTATGGCAGCTTCCTCCATCAATGATCATCTTCACTACCTTATCTTGCACTTTGGCTCTTGTCTGAAATAAATTATGCCGCTGGCCGTTCTCAGCTTCCTTCATCTGAACACTCAATATTGGTGCCACCACAAGAGCAGCACCTTGCTCAAAATCACAGCCGGTATGTTCCTCTTCTTCATGGGCTTCTTCTTCTATATCTTCCTCTTCACTGGCTGATTCGTACTCTCCATTATCATTTACAATGATCACTCTATTATTTGGACACTCTCTAGCAATATGTCCACGACCTCCACATTTGAAACACTGAATCCCACTGCTCTTGGATGTAGAACCCACTGAAGTGGAGGTGGAAGCTTCTGGTTTGGAACTCGTGCTTGGGGCAGCAGAGTTCTTCCCACTAAAATTACTTTGAGCATTAGAACGTGAGCCTCCAAATGAACCTTTCGCAGCTGACGGTGCAGCAGTAAACTTGGAATTTAACTTGCTTCCTCCAGACATAGTCCTCATACCAAAAGGCAAAGACTTACTGCTCTTGGTATCTGGCTGCAGTTGGCGTTCAGCTTTGGTGGCTTGATGTACCAAATTAATAAGACGACGGTACGACTGAAACTCAACAATGCGTTGAATATTTCGATGCAACCCAGCCATGAATCGTGCCATAGTTTGTTCTTCATCTTCATATACGTTGGCTCTAATCATAGCCTTCTCCATCTCTTTATAATACTCTTCAACAGAATAACTTCCTTGTTTCAAATTCTGCAGTTTATCAAAAAGATCACGCCGATAATGCTTCGGCACGAAACGTCTTCTCATTTCACGTTTCATCTCTGCCCATGTGGCAATAGGATGTTCTCCATCTTCTTCACGATCTTGGAGAAGTTGCTCCCACCAAATCAGAGCATATCCTTCAAATTCTAGAGATGCCATAGCCAACTTCTTCTCTTCTGTATAATTATGCAAGCGAAAGATCTTGTCGACCTTCAACTCCCAAGTGAAATAAGCTTCAGGATCAGATCCTCCATCAAATTTTGGCATGGTAAATTTCAGTTTACCAAGCCTCTCTTCACGATGGCCTCCTCTACGATGTTGGCGATCATGATGGGAATGATTATCATCATTTTCAGATTCGGATTCTTCAGTGTCTTGATTTCTTCGATTCCAGTCCCTCCCTCTTCCATGTGCAGCACTTCGGTTCCTCCGTCCTCTTCTTTCTCCTCTTCCATCACTATCATCACCTTCTTCACCATGGGTGCTTGCTCCATCATTAGGTGGACGACGTCCCCTAATTTCATTTAGTATGGTTTGAAAATCTTGGGCCAACCGATCTTGTCTCTCTTCTAGACTTTGCTGGAATTCATTAAATTGTGCCATGGTGACACAATCATTGACCTCAACGCCGTCACCCATCTTTCTGTAAAATTAGTGACAACAAAGGAACAAGAGTATATGTGGAATAAAAATATATGTGGGATCTCTCAATCTCACTTCTCTTACCAACCGAGGCTCAGTGAAGTTCCTGTGGGTTACAGAGAAACAAAATGTGTGGTGGTACCGAGAGCGATGGTTAAGCGAATACAAAACCAGAGAGTACCGATTACGATGGCTTTTATGTGGAGCTTGGTGAGGATTATAAACAAGGAATGCAATCTGAATTCTAGTTGTTGTAAAGTTAAGTAACAATCCAAACTAGAGGTTCCCTGCTTAGTGCTGATCTCAAAATGCTAAAGATGTAAATGGATCACACACACGCGCAAAGAAAATCTCAAATTGATGCAAACAAGGAGTATGATTGGGATGCAAGTGTTGCAATCAAACCCAACCAAAATTTTTGTACCAACAAAAGATAGCGATCTGGTTGCACAACTTGAAACACAAACTTTCAGCAACTGTGCTCTCAAACGAACTGATCTTTAAACTTTTCTTTCACAATTTTTCTCAACTTTCCTTTTTTTTGAACTTTTCTTTCACAATTTTTCTCAACTTTCATTTTTTTTGAACTTTTCTTTCTTTTACTTTTTTTATAGAACTGAACACAATGACCAGATATATAAGAGGCTCAAATTACACACGACGGAAAATGATCAGCAACTAAAACAAAGACTCTAATGGACTGAAAATTAACTGAACTCACTAAAATAACAGATTGAAACAAAGGGCTAAACAATATATATGTATATATTTTTTTGGCTTTTGGTGGATAGGACGAAACAAATATATGTAGCTAAGGGTAAAGAATCCTACCGTGGAAACCGATCAGCTCTGATACCAGATGATGCGTCACAGGGTCCCGATCTTCATGACGTAGGATCGATCTTCAGATAACTAGCTGTAGAATAGCCGGATAACTTGCTGCAAGCAGCGATAACTAGTGCAACCTGGCAAATAAAACTCGAAGCCAACCACCGTCTTTAACCGGCAACCTGAATCGAGGATTCGCCCAACCACACTCTCAAAGAACCAACCAACACAGCCTACAATCAATCAAGGAGGACCTTGAAGGGAGTAGGAGCACCAATTGGGAGCGGATGAAGCCGCCGCTTCTGTAATCCCGCGAAGGAAATCACAAGAGCAAGGAAGGTAGAGATCTCTCTCTGAATTTGTTAGCACGCAGCTGAACAAGGGGTTCTGTATTCAATAATCAAAAGTGATGATTACAATGGTGCTAGGGGGTATTTATACGAGGAGTAGACCTTGAAGATAGGTGTGAACACGAAACGAAAAGACTAGGCGAACTAGGTGAAAACGAATCAGCTTCTGGAGAGTTTCCGCGTGGCTGTTGGTCTTCTGAGCGGTCTTCGATATTTCAGCAATAACTCCTCCTTGGGAGCTTCAATTCATGAACGGTTGGATCCCTTGGAAAGTTGACTTGATAAGGTTTCACACCATGTAGAATATGCACCATGGAACTCTGTAGAATGATACAGTTTTAATACGAGAACATTGACTTCATGCAGACTGTTGACCTTCGGACCAGCAAGCACTAAAACTGGTCGGACGCCTTCATGCAAACTTCAAACTGGTCGGGGTTAGATTCATTGGAAACTAGACTTCAAGAGTGTTCCAAAAAGTGCTCATTTGCCTTCATAGCTTTTGGAAATCAAAAGTTATGATTATTTCTTTGAGACGATCCTGCAGGACTGGCTTGGTTCGAGCATGATTCTTCTATGTGTCCATTTCCTTGTGAGTTCTTGTCATCCTTCTTGGTAAACCTGAGCATTAGCAATGTACACGACTTAGGTAGTATATAACTCTCATTAATAGTAAAATGAATTTCACAAAGTAGCGCGTGCACCTCTTGTTGAAGCTTCTTAGGTCGACTGCGTGTAATTGGTCCATCAAAAACATGTATTGGAGTTGCTGTGGTCGAAGTGGTTGGTGTAGAGGTTGGAGTGGTTGGCGTGGTCATATCATCGGCTCAGTGGAAAGGGTTGGTGCAGGGGTGGTGGAGCTGGAGGGCCCGGCGGGAGGGGCACTGTGGGAGATCCTCTTGGGCCTAGCTGTGGGGATCCGGAGTGACTTCCGCTTGCGGGGCGGAAGGGGAGCGACCTCCTCTAGGTCCTTCTGTAGCTCTCGAATCTGGTGGCATAGCTGCGTGGTGTCGGCAACACTCTAGCGTAGGAGCTCATTCTGGCACCTCAACTCCTCCGCCTCGGCAACTAAACGGTGCCCCTGCTAGACACGGCGACGAAGCTCTCCGTTCTCGTGGTTCAAGCTCTCTGATGAATGGTGGTAGAAGTCGATCGTGTCATGCTGGCCATTGGCATCAAGCAGATCCTCTGCGTGGAGCTCGTCCATTGCCTCCAATAGGCGTATAGTGTGGCCGACGACGGAGTGGCACTGGGAGAGTGTGCTGACGTAGACGTTGTGCGGGCTCCCTGAAGTGCGCGGCTCGGTAGGTGCGGGCTGTCTGCGTGGAAGGGTGAATGACGATGGTGACCTCGTAGTAGCTCTCGTTCTCGTCGGGGAAGACTCCATGGAACATTGTCTCATGCTCGAACCCGAGGAAACTGACGAGCATGCGAAGCTCGCGGATGAATCTAGCCTCATCGCGGAGAGTCCCACTCATGGTATGGACTGGCATCTACAAAAGAGAGAAAATTTTTGTGAAAACTCCAGAAGATGAGAGGGTAAGTAGTTTTGTAAGAAAATATGATTAATATAAGTCCTAGGGTCAGGTCTGTTTGGCTTCCTACCGTCAAGTCGACTCTAATACCATCTTGTAACGCCCAGATTTAATAAATCTGGACCTTTATTGAAATTCCATAGAAAATCAATAAAACCAAGACATTCATCAAAAGACCGCGCAAAATACGACAATCATTCATGGTTCGTAGACCATATTAGTACAAAAGTGTTTGAATAAAAGAGAAACTAATAAAATAAGGGTCCTAGATGAACGCCTCCTTCCAGTCTCGCCTTGACTAAGTCGCTACTCCAGACCTTCATCCTCCTCGTAGTAGACGGGCTCTGGTGGTGTAAGTCAATGGGGGTGAGTACAATCATACTCAGCAAGCCACCGAATGCAAATATAATGCAGAGTAATAACAAGGAAGGTAGTGGCTAATTTGGGGGAAAAGCATAATTTGTAAAGCAGTTAATGTGATCAAGTTATTAATACAGAAATGTAAACATGTGTATGCATCATCTTCTAACTCGAGGGGTACAGTCAGCCCACCCTCTCTCAACAGTCCTTACATGCCATGAATAACACTTTCATTCAAACAATTGTAAACTAACTGCGAGAAGTCACACAACCCGCCCTTGACCGTGGGCTTGGCTTTTTGAAAAGATTAAATACTCTGATCAGAGGTGTACCACTGTACCCACATGACACACACTCATCCCATACACCAAAGTGTAACCAGATGACCATACCATGGGAACTCGTGCCAAAACCTTCCATATGGATTGCCTAGACCCGACAACACCATCTTATGGGTTTCATATGGTGCCCCGACGCGTCGAGCCAACACCATACCCCCTTGAGCCACGTCGGTACAAGTCACTTGCCGGTTGCCCCTTGCCCCCTCTACTATGGTGCATCGAGTCGGTTTGTTCCATACTTCCAGTTAGGACTTACCCATTAGACTTGTGGTTGGTACGGAAGTGCTTTGCAACAGATCCCGCGGACCGGTCCTTATAGTGCCCCAGGTGTGACCAACCAATGCCCTAGCTTGCACCCGGAACCCACCATACTTATAACATAGCCAACTGCAACAGAGCACAGAGACGAGAATAATGGGGAAATACATATAGTAGAATCCATCTATCTACGACTCATCTTTTTATCCTATAGCAGTTGTGTCGGTACATTGGACACTAGCTAATATATTGTAGTAGAGTGACAAGGAGTTGAGGCTCGATAAGCATGGCTTGGGTTTACACACAAGGACGAGGATCTAATAAATATAGTGTAAGGCTTGAGATTAGACTAATGCAATATTATCCTATGAGTTATCAAAATGGGGGTTGTGACTTGCCTTGATCCACAAACGGTGAAGGTGGAACCTCGGGGTAAAACTTCGGCTCCTCGACGATCTCGTAGTCTTCTCGATACGGAAAAATTAAATATAACATTCAATAAACAATCAAAATATCACAACATATAAGCACACAAGTTTATGGTTTTAAGTATGTGGAATTAAGCTTTATTATTCTGAAGTTATGTTGAAAAATATTAAAGCTTAAATTTTAGGGTTTTTCCAGATTTATTTTATGAATTATCAATTTATCCCTAAGGGGTTTTTATTCATTTATTTAATAAGAATATTTTGTGCTAAAGTAACATACTGTTTTTATGGTATTAATATGTAGAGAATAAAGAGAGGAATTTAACAAAATTTGAATGGTGAAATTTGGAGTTAAAATGAGAAAGTTATGAATTTTTAAAGTTTAAACAATTTTCCGGAATTTTATTTAAACAGAAAACAGTTTCTGGTCCACGGTGAGCCAGGCCCACCGTGAACCTTTGCACTGTGCATGTGGACCAGACTAACCAGAGCTGTTGGATCTAGATCCAGCGGTCAGGTGCGAGGCGGAGGGATTAAGTGGATCTGGACGGCCTAGATCGCACCGTACCCCTTTGACCAGATCAAGGGTCGGGATTAAATCCCAGAGGGATTTAATCTTAGCCATCCGATCACGATCGCACGGCCAGGGAGCCATCCGGCACGGCACGCGTTAATGGGGCAAGTACCCCCTTCGTTCCTAGCGCCGGCGGGCTCGGGCATGGCGACGACGGCGACGGCGAGGGTAGCGGCGGCTTGAGGCGTTGGCGTGCAGCGGCCGGAGGTGAAGCAGAGGCGACAGTCATTTTAGGCGTCGCAAGGCTTCGGTAAAGTGTGGCTAAGGCTAGGGATGAGTGGCCGGAGTGCGGTGAGGGCGAGGGGTTCTTATAGCGAGTGAGCAAAATAGGAAAGGGGCCAACAGACGGGCCCGGGCGGTAAGTGGCTTAGGGATGCTCTAGCGAGGCCAACGGGTGGGGCCAGGGTAACGCGGGAGCAAGGAGGAGAGAGGGGGAGTGCGTCGACATGCGGACCCCACCTGGCAGTGGCTCTAGGCTGGACTGGGCCGGGCTCGGGGAGGATTCAGGGTTGCGGTCCAATAGGATTTAAAATGATTTTCTTAATTAAAATAATTCCAGTAATTCATTTATTTGATTAAAGGTTGAATCACTATTGATAAAAATTTGTAAAAATTCCTAAAATTATGTCTTGGCCTATAGATTCCACCATAAATTTTCCATGTTAAAATTTGTTGTATTCCCCCTTGTTTGGCTTTGAATAGGGTTATTTTAGTATTTTCTTTAATTACATAAATCATTTATATTCCTGAAAATTCATTTTCTTTATGACGCCATCCACAACAAAGTAGAGTGTCTATCAAGTAGGGATCTTTCAGATTATGACTTCGTTAGCGTGTCCGGAGGACGTTTCGTACTAGTGTCTATAAAGTCGGCTGGTGTTGCACGGCTATTTCTAAATTAGCAGTTATGTCTAGCAAAAGTAATCTAGATTGGCTAAAGTCTTGTGTAGAGCAATATCGGTCTTCTAAAGACAGTATTGCCGAGGCCATCGAAGACTTTAGCAAAGTAGAAAAATTAGGTCAAGGTTTTGCGTCGGCAGACCCTTTAGAAGAAGTCGACATAGGCAATGGTAGCATTCCAAGGCCGACTTTTTTAAACCAACATTTGCAGGCTGATGAGAAGGACGAAGTAATAAAGTTGCTTCGGTCGTACGTTGATTGTTTCGCATGGGAGTATAGCGAGATGCCCGGATTAAGCCGCGAGCTCGTGGAGCATCGGCTACCTATCAAATCCAGATTTAGGCCTTATAAACACCCTCCTCCTCACTTTAATTCGGCCGTCTATGACCAAGTTAAAGAGGAAATAGAACGGTTACTCAAGGCTGGGTTTATTAGGCCATGCAGGTATGTTGAATGGGTTGTTAGCATTGTGCCTATAGAGAAGAAGGGGAGCGGCAAGATACGAGTTTGTATTGATTTCAGGGATCTGAACAAGGCCACTCCAAAGGACGAATATCCCAAGCCAATAGCTGACGTTCTAATCAACGATGCTTCAGGACACAAGGTACTAAGTTTTCTTGATGGCAACACTGGTTATTATCAAATTTTTATGGCTGAAGAGGATGTCTACAAGACATCTTCTCGATGCCCTGGTTTTGTCGGCTTGTTTGAGTGGGTCGTTATGACTTTTGGTTTAAAGAATGCTGGCGCTACATATCAACGTGCTATGAACTTGATCTTTCATAACTTGTTAGGAGTTATGTTAGAAGTATACATAGATGATGTTGTAGTCAAATCGGACGCTATGAGAAACCACTTAGCTGATTTGAAAGTTTCTTTTGATAGGATGCGACAGTATGGTTTGAAAATGAACCCGCTCAAATGTGCTTTTGGTGTGTCGGCAGGCAAGTTCTTAGGATTCATGATTCATGAAAGGGGTATAGAAATTGATCCTAAGAGGCTTGAGTAGTTTAAAAACTTTGCAGCGCCGACATGCAAGAAAGATGTGCAAAATTTGCTAGGCAAGATGAATTATTTGCATCGCTTTATATCTAACTTGTCTAGCAAGATTGATGCCTTTGTCCCTATACTCCGGCTAAAAAATGAAGCAAATTCACTTGGGGGGCAAGTCAGCAAAGCGCCGCTGAAAAGATTAAGGAGTGTTTGTCATCACCGCCCGTGGTGAGGGCACCGAAGGCCGGAACCCCCTTTCAGCTATATATTGCCACAGAATATAGTGTGATAGGAGCCGTGCTAACCTAGGAGGTGGAGGGAAGAGAGTACATCATCACATTATTGAGTCGTCGCCTGCTGGACGCCGAAACCAAGTGCGTGTTTGGGGAGCATTTATGTTTATCACTTTATTACGCATGTACCAAATTACGTCACTATATTCTCCCTACTACATGTATTATCGCTTGCCAAACCGATGTTATAAAATACATGTTGCAAAAGTCGATTCTAAGTGGAAGAATCTATAATGCCCAGAATATAATAATTCCAGATTGTTGACGCAGAAATGCGCCCCCGCACTTGGGCCGGTTCGACGTCCAAAAGTATCGCAACGATACCGACGTTACGTTCCGACTACCCTAGATAGTGATAAGGGATTTGGAGTCGCTAGGCAATCAGATAAATAATCAATATTTTAATCCAATTGCCCGAAAAGTATTAGTAATAATGTAAACAGTGACAAAATGACCAAAATACCTGGAATCGGCCGATTCGGAGGCCGATTCGGAGTTACAACGGAGTCTGGTCCAAAGGGTCCCTAGGGCACCTTCGGCCTCAAGCCCGGTCAGACCGGAGGTATAACCTCGGTCGAACCGGAGGTTGCGAAGTGGCTCCAGTCGAAGACCTAAAGGTTGGTGCGAAGTATGCTCTGGTCACAGTGCGAAGGGCTCCAGTCAGACCGACAAAGCCTTCCCAGTCAGACCGACGAGGTAGGCTTCAGAGTAAGCGGGCTCCGACGCGTAAGGCTCTGGCGAAGGGCTTCGGCGCAGTGCAGAGTATCTCGGTCGAACTGGCGGGGCACCTTCGGTCTAACCGGCCGTTGCCGACAACAACCTGACGAAGGGGTCCGGTCAGACCGGCCTTGTACTTCCGGTCAGACCGGCAACGGTAGATCCAATCTGTTAGAACCCGGACGGCCTAGCAAACGAGATCCGATAGCGTCCAAATTTTGCAGAGATGTTCAGAGAGACAATTGATCTGCAAAAACAATAAGAGATCAAACACAATTCGGCCAGAGGGCCGAATTGCCGAGTAAGGCGATAAAAACCGATAAAAAGGATAGAAATCTGTTACGTGGATTAACGGGAGATTCACAAGCGAACCAGCAAGGGTTACCATGATTACGGACGCGACAGACGGAGGGCTTTCAAGCAAACCCACGAAGGTACGGAAAGTAAAGAAAATAAATGTGATTCAAAGCTAGCGCTTTGAATTTGTGGATTGGAGAGAGGGCCCTTGAATCGGCCTTGCCCCTAGTATTTATAAGGGGTGGGCTAGTTATCCCTAGCTAGAGATAGAGTTAGATGTGGCCAAAACCCTGTTGAGATAAGTTTTGGGCAAAAATACCTCGAATCCTACTCGGATCCATAATCTAGACCCTGGCTGGTCTGACCGAGCCCATGGGTCCGGTCTGACCGGACCTGGCCGGTGAGACCGGCCTACCATAGCCGGTCAGACCGGCCTTTGCTAGGTTTGACATATTTTTGGTCAAAAATACTATTTTTCAGTATTTGCCTAGTTTGACCATTAATGCCATTTTTTGCTATAAACACATGCCCCCTGCCTTTTAGAAAACTTAGTGAGCTAAAAGCACGACGGGCCTTGGGCGATACTTGAAATATCGGCCTTTTAACACTTCAAGTGTTTTGCCACACACTTGGGAAGTACTTTTTTAAATATCTACCATTCAAAGCCCTTCGAAATCGCTCTCCTTGTAAATATTCTAGGACATATGCATTGCCTGGAACGATTTCTACTACCTTAAAAGGTCCTTCCCAACTAGGTGACCATTTACCGAATTTTGAATCCTAGTGCCTAATGGCAAAATCGTCTTCCACACCAAATCATCGATTTGAAACGATTTTGCTTTGACCTTCTTGTTGTAGGCCCTAGCTACTCTTCTTTTATCTTTCTCTATTGCCTCTATAGCCTTCAACCTCTTATCGGTCACCTCTTCTAAATTATCCTTTAAAAGTGTCTAATATTCGTCGACCGATAAGCCATCTTTCTTAAGAAACCTAAGTGAGCCAAGATCCACCTCTACCGGTAGAATGGCTTCTTGTCCATATACTAACTCATATGGACTGACTTTAGTGGCACCGTGCTTTGCAACTCTACTAGCCCATAGAGCTTCGGAAAGTACCTCATGCCACCTTTTTGGAAACTCTTCAATCTTTTTCTTGATTAATTTAATCACAGTTTTGTTACTAGACTCGTCCTGACCATTGGCCTGAGCATAATATGAGGAAGAGTTTACCAATCTGACCCCATAGTATTCGGCAAAGTCCCTCACCTCTTTAGCAACAAATGAAGTACCTTGGTCCATAGTGAGAGTTTGGGGAATGCCGAATCTATGTATAATGTGTTTCAAGATGAAATCAATTACCTCGTTGTGAGTCATGATCTTTAGCGGCATGGCCTCGATCCATTTCGTGAAGTAATCTGTTGCCATCGACACGAACCGATGCCCTTTCGAAGATGGAGGATGAAGTCTAAACTCCAACCTCAGAACGACCATGGTTTGATAATAGGATTAAGCACCGATGCGGGTGCTAGGTGAATATTTCCAAACTTTTGACAAGCTTCGCATCCTCTATAGTATCTAAAACAGTCTTCAGTCATAGTTGGCCCATAAAAACCCGCCCTTTTGAGCATCCAACTCATCTTCGGGGCCGACTAATGAGTACCGCAAAGCCCTTCATGTACTTCGCCTGCGGCAACTCTAGCTTGACCGGGGTCTAAACACTTCATAAGCACTCCGTCGATAGTCCGGCGATACAACATATCGTCAAGCAAAACAAATTTGAAAGCTTGTCGCCGAACCTTCCGATCAACCTTTTGGCTTGGATTTCTCAAATATTGGATGATTGGTATCCTCCAATCATCCTCACTGACCAAAGGAGCAATGGCCAAATTCCCACTAGAACTAGCCTCAAGATTTACCATTTGTACCTGCCCCCCGAGCGTTAAACCTTCCTGACAACAGTCGGTCGGACTAGCCATGTTGGCCCGGTTCAACCGACTATTACCGGTTGTATGGCACAGTTCGGTCTGACCGTCCTGACATGGTCGGTCGGACCTGGTATGCAAGGGCGGTCGGACCATGCTTACAAAGTCGATCAGACCGACAGTAGTACCCTCGGGTGCTACATCATCTTCAAACATCATCCTTTCCCGTGTGCAGAATTTGCCCCTCCTAATTTGATAGCCTGATGCTTGTTGAGTAAGTCATTTGCAAGTGAGTTGGCCTCTCTAGACACATGAGTAATCTCAAAATCATTAAAGGTAGAAATCAAGTCTAAACACTTATCCAAGTAGCTATTTAGCAAACCGTTAAAACATTGAGCAAGCTTGGCTACTTGTTGCACGACTAATAAAGAATCACCATATGCATGAACATATTTTACACCCATGGCGTTTAACAACTCAAGACCTAGCAATAGGGCTTCATATTCGGCTTGATTATTAGCTGAATGAAATTCCAAATGGGCCGAGGTTTCAAAGTGCTTACCAATTGGTGATACAAGTACCACTCCAACACCTTGGCCATTTTTGCAAACCGAACCATCGAAGTAAAGTTTCCATGGTAATACTTCAATCAAGAAGGTGATGATGTACTCTCTTCCTTCGGTGTCTTGAGTCAACACGGCTCCAATCACACTCTCCTTCGTGGCAATATAAAGCTGAAACGGAATCCCGGCCTTCGGCGCCCTTACCACTAGCAGCGTCGATAAGCACTCTTTTGTTTTCTCGAACGCGCGTTGCTGGCTTGCCCCCCAAGTGAACTCGGCTTCATTTTTCAGCCGGAGTATTGGGACGAAAGCATCAATTTTGCTAGACAAGTTAGATATAAAGCGTCGCAAATAATTAACCTTGCCTAGCAGTTTCTACACATCTTTCTTACATGTCGGCGCTACACATCCTCTAATTTTCTCAAGACTCTTAGGATCAATTTCAATGCCTCTTTCATGAATCATTAATCCCAAGAACTTACCCGCCGACACACCAAAAGCACACTTGAGCGGGTTCATTTTTAAGCCATACTGACGCATTGTTTCGAAAGAAACTCTCAAATCAGCAAGGTGGTTTTCCATAGCGTCCGATTTGACCACAACATCATATATATAAACTTCTAACACAACCGCTAGCAAGTCATGAAAGATTAAGTTCATGGCACATTGGTATGTGGCGCCAGCATTCTTTAAACCAAACGTCATTACTACCCACTCAAACAAGCCGACAAAACCCGGGCAGCGAAAATCCATTCTAAAAATGTCTTCTTCGCCCATAAAGATTTGATAATAACTAGTGTTGCCATCAAGAAAACTTAGTACCTTGTGTCCCGAGCCATCATTGATCAACATGTTGGCTATCGGCATGGGATATTCGTCTTTCGGAGTAGCCTTGTTCAAATCCCTGAAGTTGACATAGATGCGGATCTTTCCACTCTCTTTCTTCTCGACAGGCATGATGTTAGAGACCCATTCCGCGTACCTGCTGTTGATAGCAAAAATTGGCATCAATGGCTGAGATTGTCAAAATATCAATTTTGGTAATTTGGGCCAAAAATACACATGTCCGGGGTCAGGCCGAAGCCCTACAGGGCCAAAGGTCCATTGGGTTGTGGGCTCCAAAAGCCTCTGATCAGCCCACGGCCTTCGTCTAGGAAGCCTTCGGAGCCCCACGCCACCGAAGCTTTTACCCGGGGAGCAGGCCTCGACGGGCCTGGCCGAAGCCCACTTCGGTAGAGATAGAGTTGGATATAATTCTGGCTAAGTTTTTATCTCTATCCAAGCTGAATTATAGCAGATTAGATCAGAAGTTCGGCCCCTATAAATAAAGAGATGAGGCCAGCTTAGAGAGGGCCCCCCAACACAAATCAAACACAAAGCCCTAGCTTTGATCGCATTTATTTACCTTTACTTTTCTATACCTCTTCGTGGGTTTGCCTGGAAGCCCTCCGCCGGCCACTTCGGAACAGTGGTAATCCTTGTTACTTCGCTTGTGAAGTATCCGTTAATCTATGTAATAGATTGCTATCGCCTTGTTACTTCGCCTGTGAAGTATCTGCTAATCTGCGTAACAGATTGCTACCTTCGCTACTAGTGCAACACTTAGTAGAATTTGGTCCTCATGCCGAATTAGTACTTCGAACCCTCTTTGTTGCAGGTTTCCACATTCGGAGCTACTTCGTCGGAGGTGTCCGGAGCTAAGAGATCGGTTTCGGAGGTCATCAGGACACCCTTCGTCGGGACTTCTGCTTTGACCGCACGCTTCGCTAGCATACTTCGTCGCGACAGGCTTCGCCAGCACACTTCGTCACGACGGGCTTCACCACGCTCGTACTCCGCTCTGGACGAAGTTACGCTCGCGCGTGGCCTTCGCGTCATTATTCTGTATCTTTCCGCATCAGAGACCTCACATCGAACCTGTGGCGCCTCGATTTATCGAATCGTAACATTATTGAATTTCCAAAGAAAAACAATAATACAAGAGGTTCATCATGCGACAATCGAAAATACGACAAACATTCATGGTGCGCAGACCATATTTATTACATCAGAATAAAAATTAAATAAGTAAATAAAAGCATGACCAACGCCCTCTTCACGATCTTCTCTTGACTGGGTTGCTACTCCAGACCATCCTCGTAGTAGGCATCCTCTGAAGTTTGTCCAATGGGTATGAGTACAAAAAGTACTCAACAAGCCACCGCAGATGCAAATAATAATGCAGGATAATAACAAAGGAAAAGTACTGGCTAAAAGTGCGGAAAAGTACATTTTCAGTTATTGCATTTAGTGTAGTCAAATTTCATCATGCGTAATAATAAACATGAGTATCAATAATACCATCTAACTCGAGGAGTACGTTTTCCCTCCTCGCACAACAGTCCTTACATGTAAAACCATCATGCACATTCATTTCAAAAGTAAACTAACTGTGGGATGTCATGCAACCCGCCCTTGACCGTGGGCTCAGCTTTTCGAAAAGATTAATGACTCTGATCAGAGATGTACTACTGTACCCACAAGGCACGCACTCATCCCAAACACCAAAGTGTAACGAGATGACCCATACCACGGGAACTCATGCCAAAACCTCAGCATGAAATGCTCCAAGCGATAACCACCCGCTCTAGGTTTCGCCGGTGCGCCAGGCCGCATCCTGGCTAACGTCGCACCCCCTTTTGTGCCACGTACACCAAAGTGTGTCGTGATGACACCACGTCACCCCGAAAGAACTCATGCCAAAACCTTTAGCATGGAATGCACCAACTCAATAACAGCCTCTTATAGGTTTCATACGGCGCCCCAACACGTTGGGCCAACGACGTACCCCCTCTTGAGCCTCGTCAGTACAAGTCATCCGCAGGTGTCACTTGCCCCCTCCACTATGGTGCTTCAACTTAGAAGGCTCCATACTTCCAATTAGGACTTACCCACTAGACTTTTGGTTAATACGAATTATTTTGCAACAGATCCCGCAGACCGGTCCTTATAGTGCCCTAGCTTGCACCCAGAACCCACCATGCTTACAACTTAACAAAAACTCCATAACTAACAGAATTCCAGAGATGAGAGATATAACGGGAAAATCATATAATATAATCCAACTGACTACGACTCATTTTTACCCTATAGCAGTTGTGTCGATACATTGGACACTATCTAATATTTATACTTTAAAGAGGTGGCAATGATTTTAGGCTCAATAAGCATGGCTTGGGATTGCACCACATGGACGGAGATCTAATAAATATAGTGTAAGGATTTTGATTAGTCAAATGCAATTATAATCCTATGAGTTATAGCGGTATTTATTAAAAGTGGGCTCAATTATAATTAAAAAGGGGGTCGTGACTTGACTTGATAAGCAAAGAGTGAAGGTGGGACCTCTGGAAAATACTCCGGATCCTCAACGGCGGCGTAATCTTCTCGATACCCAAATTTAAAGAGAATAAACAATTAATAAAATAAAAATAACAGTACAAAGAATATGAATTAAATGGGCTAAAGTTGTAGAGAATTTAATTTAGAATTTTCTGAAATTTGAATGGTGAAATTTGGAGTTAAATTGAAAGAGATATGAATTTTTGAAGTTTAAACTGATTTTTATTAATTTTATTTAAATTAAAAGTGAACCCGAGACTGTGTGCATGGGCCAGCAGGGTTTAAGTGGGATCCAACGGCTGCGTTAGCCCGATACCCCTTCAGCGCGAATAAAGGGCCCAGAGGGATTTAATTTGCACCGTCCCATGGCGATCATGCAGGCGTGATCCAATCCGGCACGGCACGCATCGATGGTAGCGCTCGGCGCAGTGGCGGTGGCGTCGGCGAGGGTTCCAAGCCCAAGTTTTGTGCAGAAACAGAAAGAGGCAGTCATGGGGAGCGTGAGGGTACCAGAAACAAGGACCAGGGATGGCGGGTTGCGGCCGGTGGTGAGCGGGGCAGAGTGGTGCTTCGGGTTGACGGCGACGGTGAGGTTCCGGTGGTACTTAACGCCAACGGGGACGTGGCCGAGGACGGGCGGACGACGGTGGTTCCGGCGGTGCTGACGGTGAGGGTAGCGGGGCCCTGTGGCGACGGCAAGGGATGGATGGAGTGGGAGCAGAGGCGGCAGCGAATTTTTGGTGGCGTAGAGTTCTAGAGTGCGGGCATTGGGGCAATTGAGCGTGGCCTGGGAGCGGTGAAGGCAAGGGTATTTATAGGGGTCGCCAACGTTGAGTTAGGCAGGTTGAAGGAAGGGAACCGAGGAGGGTTCCTATCATGCGCCTGCGAGCTTTCCATGCGCTCGGATTTATGCCCTCGGGACAAAATCGCGTCGACTCTTAGAAGGAAAGGGATCACCGGTGTGAGGCAAACAGAGGGGATGGATCAATTTGGCGAACGGAATCCCGCGGCGGCGGATTTTGGAAAGGGGCTCGTCGGAGATGGAAAGGGGGTGGTTGCCATGTAGAAGACGACCCTGACAGGTGGGGGCCACCTGTCAGTGGGCGCTGGTGAAGGCGAGTGCGTCGACAGACCGGCCTCGGCAGACAGAGACTAAGGGGGGGGCACAGGTGACCGATAGATGGGACCTGACGAGGCGTGGGGGAGAGAGAGGGGGAAAATGGCGCCGACAGGTTGGTCCCACCTGTCAGTGGCACGGGTGTTGGACTGGGTCGGGCCAAGGTAGATTTGAGGGAGGCGGTCCAATAGTATTTAAAATTCCTTTTATCATAAAAATAATTCCAAATATTGATGTACATATTTAGAGCTAAAATCAAAGGTCCTAAAATGTTGTAAAAATTTCCAAAAATATATCTTGGCTTATAGAACCTACCATAATTTTATCAACTCTGAATTTGAATTATTTCTCTATGTTTTGATTTATTTGGGTGCTTTTGCCTTTACTTTAATTCAAATAATCCTTTTTATTTTCAGAATTTTTCTTCTTCACATTTTATTTTACCTTGGAAAAATTTGGGGTGTTACAGAATCGAAAAGTGGGCTTTCACTTTGATTGAGTATGATTTGGTCTATGGACCTCTAAGAGTTATGAAAGGTCAAATTGTTGCTAATTTTATAGTTGATCACCGCGTGGACATCAATTGGGGTGACGATATTGCTCTAATTGAGGTAGTACCATGGAAACTTTATTTTGATGGTTAAGCTTGCAAGAATGGCCAAGGTATTGGGGTGGTTCTCATATCACCTAGTGGAATGCACTTTAAGACTTCGGCCCATTTAGAATTTCCCTCTACTAATAACCAAGCTGAATATGAGGCTTTATTGCTAGGACTTGAATTGCTAGAATCTATGGGTGCTAAGCATGTCCATACATATGGTGATTCTCTGTTAGTAGTGCAACAAGTAGCTAAAAGTGCTCAATGCTTTAATGGCTTGCTAAATAGTTACTTGGATAAATGTTTAGACATAATTGCTACTTTCGAAGACTTCAAAATTTCTCACGTGTCAAGGGAAGCCAGTTCAATTACAAATTATTTGGCTCAGCAAGCATGTGGCTATCAAGTCAGGAGAGGTAAATTTTCTGTACAGGAAAAGCCAATGCTTGGTCTCACTGGCGAAGCCAGAAGCTTCAGGCAGACGCGAGGTCTATCGAACCCTATGGGTCAGACCCCTCCGGCCACTGGAGGGTGTCACGTGATGGAGCCCTCATGCCAAAACACTCCATCCGCCGAAGGGCCTTGCACGCCGGAGCCCCTGTGCCAAAGCCCACTAGATAGCAGAGGTCTTCGGGAACCAGAACCCTCTGATGGAAGGCTTCGGTCTTATCGGCTCCGCACGACCGACCTAGTCAGCCTTCGGCAGAAATGGGCAAGGCCCAGGGGGCACTCCGAAGTAAGCAGTTTGGACATCACTCTAGGAAAGGAGTCAGCAAACCCTCTGGATGTCCATAAGGACGATTGGAGAATTCTAATTGTCCAATATTTGAGAAATCCAAGTCAAATGGTTGATCGGAAAGTTCAGCGACAAGCGTTTAAATTTGTGTTGCTAGATGATGAACTGTATCATCGAACTATTGATGGAGTACTTTTAAAGTGTTTAGACGATGAACAGTCCAAAGTAGCTACGGGAGAAGTCCTTGAAGGGCTTTGTGGCAATCATCAGTTGGCCTAGAAAATGAGTTTGATGCTCAAAAAAGTAGGTTTCTACTGGCTAACTATGATTGAGGATTGTTTTAAATATTATAGAGGGCGTGAAGCGTGTCAGAAGTTTGGTAATATTCAGCTAGCTCTTGCTTCATTACTTAACCCTATTATCAACTCATGGCCGTTGCGAGGTTGGGGTTTAGACTTCATCGGCCAGATTTATCCTCCTTCTTCAAAAGGGCATCGGTTCGTGTTGATGGCCATGGACTACTTCACGAAATGGATCGAAGTCGTGCCTCTCAGGAATATGACTCACAATGAGGTAATTGATTTTATCTTGAAGCACATTATACATAGATTCGGTATTCCCCAAACTCTCACTACCGATCAAGGTAGTTCGTTTGTTTCTAAAGAAGTGAGAGACTTTGCCAAATTTTATGGTATTAAGTTGGTAAACTCTTCACCATATTATGCTCAGGCCAATGGCTAGGCCGAGTCTAGTAATAAAACTATAATTAAGCTTATTAAGAGGAAAATATAAGAGTTCCCGAATAGGTGGCATGAAGTGCTTTCCGAGGCGTTGTGGCCTTGTAGAGTTACAAAGCACGGTGCTACCAAAGTTAGCCCATATGAGCTAGTATATGGACAAGAGGCCGTTCTACCCATAGAAGTGGAGCTTGGCTCTTTAAGAGTTCTAAAGCGAGATGGCTTATCGGTCGATGACTATGAAATTCTTTTGAAGGACAATTTAGAAGAAGTGACCGATAAGAGGCTAAGGGCTTTGGAAGCTATAGAGATAGACAAGAGGAGGGTAGCTAGAGCCTACAATAAGAAAGTTAAACCAAAATCATTTCAAGTTGGTGACTAGGTTTGGAAGACGATTTTGCCCTTAGGCACTAAGAGCCCCAAATTTGGCAAGTGGTCACCTAGTAGGGAAGGCCCTTTCAAAATAGCCGAAATCGCTCCAGGTAATGCATATGTGCTAGAATCTATACAAGGAGAGCGGTTTCGAAGAGCTTTGAATGGCAGGTACTTGAAAAAGTATTTCCCGAGTGTGTGGCAAACTACTTGAAAGTGTCGAAAGGCTTATATGGGAGGTATCGTCCTTAGCCTGTTATGCTTTTAGTTCACTTAGTTCACTAAAAGGCAGGGGGCATGTGTTGATAGCAAAAAAAGGCATTAAATGATTAAGATTGTTAGAATATCAATTTTGGTAATTTAGGCCAAAAATACACATGTCTTGGATCGGGCCGAAGCCCTACAGGGCCGAAGGCCCATTGAGCTATGGGCTTCGGAAGCCTTTCCAGCAGGCCTGCTAGCTTCGGCCTGAAGGCCTTTAGAGGCTTGCCTCGCCGAAGCTTCGGCCCGACGAGCAGGCTTCGGCGGGCCCTGTCGAAGGCCCACTTCGGGCTTATTTCCAGAGACAGAGTTTGAGTCTGATTCTAGCTAATTTTATCCCTTCGTGTGATTAGGCCAAATCTTAATAGATTAATCTTAGATATTAGAAGACTAGCCCCTATAAATATAGGGGTGAGGCCGGTTCATTAACCCCCCAACACAAATCAATCACAAAGCCCTAGCTTTGAACCATACCTTTACTTTTATTTTACTTTTCTGCAACCTCCGTGGGTTTGCCTGAAAACCCTCCACTAGCCACGTAGAAACCATGGTAAGCCTGTGAAGAACCCAATAATCTATGTAACAGATTGTTATCACCTTGTTACTTCGCCAGTGAAGTACCCATTAATCTATGTAACAGATTGCTACCTTCGTTCCTCTATTGCAACACTTAGCAGATTTGGTCCCTAGGACGAATTGACACTTGATCTCTGTTCTGTTCCAGGTTTTCACGCTCGGAGCCACTTCGTCGGAGGTGTCCGGAGCCAGGAGACTGGTTTCAGAGGCTGCAAGAACACCCTTCAGTGGGAATACTACTTTGACTACTCGTGTCGGGTCGTCACGCTGTTGTCGGTTTGACCAAGTCCCGTGCGCCAGCACGCTCCGCAGCAGGCTTCATCACGACAGTTTTTGCCACGTTTGCACCCAGCGCTAGACGAAGTCACGCTAGTGCATCACGTTGGAATATTTTCGTTGTGTCAGAGACTTCGCACCGAACCCCGCTGTTCGGGGGTGATTTTGCGTCGAGATCTGTTTGGAGCTTGCCTTCGACAAGATTAGTCCGAACACCGAAAGTACCCTTCGGCGAGACCCTTCGCATCAGACGCCGAAGGTACCCTTCAGCGATACCCTTCGCACGATATACTTCGAATCAGCTAGGCGCCGTTCAGCTTGCTGATTTATTTTATTTAATATATTTCTTTTCGGCCAATTGGATTATTTCTGTGTGATCTTATTACCTGGCGACTCCACCCCCTTACCATGGCTAAGGGTAGTCGGAATGTGACGTCAGTGCTGTGTTACGCTTAGGCTTGTCCCTAAGTATCCGTACACTTTTGGATCGTCAAACTGTCCAAGTGTGGGGCACATTTTCGTGTCAACAAAGCTATAATATATTATATCTATTATATATAAATGTTTATGGCAAATGTAGCAACAAATGTGCTATCCTCTAGATTGCGATATACCTGATGCTAAATCATCACAAAATCTATCCATATTTATATCATTTGCCTGTGATGTAGATGCATCAGACTCATTTGAAGAATGTGCATATTTCTTGTACCTGCTAGGGATAGTTAACACATAATCTTTGTCCTCGTCTCACATACAGAAATGCATATCAGATGCATTGTTTTCATGAATGAGGTTATGGATAGACATGGTTGTTGCCCCTTCATCTTTCACACTACAAAGGTGCACTCAATGACATTACTAGACTTAAGTACAAATAATTAGATAGTTCTTTTTCACCCGTTGAAGGGTCATCTCTCCTCCAATCAAGAACATGATATCTTTGTTCTTTGTATGATGCTAAATAATTTGGTCTATTTGGGTAACTAGTATCGACAACATAAAAATTTCCTACAACATGCAAGTACATAGTTAATTTTAATATTCTAAGTTCCAAATCAAAAGTAAAAAATGTTATAAATGCATGGTTACCTCATAGCAAGTGTGGAAAGGTTTTTATATCTACCTCTAAAGCATGGTACAATACTGTAGTGTCATGCATAGACCATGATTGTCTAATTGATGCATATGTGAAATTGTCACATGCAGGATAGTTTCTAGAAAACATGCCCAAATTGGCCCCTAGCCTCATCGGCACAGTAGCCTATGCGCTGACAAGGACGCAAGGTAGGACTCCAACCCGACCTAATCTAATCTAATCTTTTTTTGACTTTATTCTTTTCTTAACCTCCTAATTATAAATTATAAACCTTTTTATATAGGGAAGTGGTCCCCTTATTATTTTTAGGATAAATCAACTCTAATTGCAATTGGAGTCCAAACCCTAAACCTACCCTAATTCTAATAGAGTCTTGGACAGATAATGTTTACATGAACAATACCACACATGTATTGTTCATGGGCCTACGGGTACCATTCATGGGCTAGGCCTAGCCTAAAACACTAGCCCATGACATCTACACCCCTCTTTTTGAGCAGCTCACCCTCGAGCTGTTGGACGACATTAAACCTAACATGAGATGAAACATAAATCGATACCTAACACGAATACGACTCAGGTCTTTTACATTTCGACTTGAGGTACACTCCGTCCCATCCCTCATAGAGATAGGACAACTCCAAACTGTGGTTCATCCCTCCCACACCTAACATCTCCCCCGCTATCGAAAAACAACTCATACTCGAGCTGGATAGCATAGTACGTATCAACGCACATACTCGTCGCGGAGACCCATGATGTGGGTGACACACAATGATCTGCTTGGCCTTGTCATATCTAGTTCAATGCACAATACTCTTGTACTTTCTCAGAATTAGAAGCTTACAATGGATGTACCTTATTTGATGGACCATCCAACACCTTGATGTCCTCATATGGTGCATGTCATGGATGGGGACGAACCCCATCAATCTGAAATTTGTGGCGGCAACTCCTGAAATTGTGTCTCGATCGGTAGTAGCATGACGGTGGTGGCCCTAAAGCTGCTTAGAAGTGGTAGTCCATGCAGCGGTGTTGGCAAAGTGGTAAAAAGTGGGCCAAAATCATTAGTGCGATCAGATAGGGGTGGGTCGGCAGGAGGTGGCATGCGCTGCCCTAACTCCCGACGTGCGATGTCTCGGCTGGCAGCACCTCTCTCAAGTATTGATCAAGTAAACATTGGAGATCATCGATCCATTGATTGAATGTCTCCCAAAATACATTAAAGTCACGGTAGAGGTATCACATCTCTTGGAGAGCCTCCTAGAGAAGGTCCCTTATCGACGACGACATGGTGGCCTAACTATCGGTAGCCATCACTGATGGATAGCAAGAGCTCCCGAGCTGAACTTGAGCCGCCTCTACTAGCTTGGTTAGCAGCCGAGACAAGCCGAGTTGGCTCACGAGCTAGCTCGTTGGCTCGGTCAAAGCCTAAGTCGACAAGTCAAGGTGCAATGCATGATGCTATGTGCATGTCGGGGTTGTGTCCTACTCCTGCTCACATATCTATTTCTCCATTTCTCCTCATCTTTTCTGCCATCCGTTTCTCCATTTCTCTAGAACCGGTAGTCCGGCAATCTGATGTCCTAGGAAACTATTGGCCTTCTAGCATCTCTACTACATAGCCGGTCATCGCTAGGCCACCACATAGTTGGTCCACGATGCCCCATCGTCACCCCCACCACCAACCCTAGCTTGCTGCCACCGTAGGTGGCCCCCGCCACCTCCCTCGGCTCACCACTGCCCCATGCTACCCCTGTCATCAGTCTCAGCCCTTGTTGCCCCGTCGCCAGCTCTCGCCCTCGCCCCTGTTACCCTGCTGACTCCCATGCTCAACGACCGACACCACCACCCGTGGCCCGCTTGCCTAATGGAGTTGTGCTACACCAGCCATCGTCATTGTGATGGTATGGAGACATAATGGATTTTGCTGTTGGGTTGTGCCATTTCAGTGAAAATGAGCCGAGCTAAGCCAACATTTTGACTCACTCGGGTTGTCAAGCCTAGTCTGTCTAGGCTCAATAAATAGGTGGCTCAACTATGAGGCCATGATACTACTGTAGTCTCATATTCCTTGTTATCATCTCATTTTGTCATCAACATGTCGTCCTACCTGATCGAGCTAAAACTCTCATCTCTCTTGCAAGAAACAAATTCTGCTCAACGAGGAAACAGAACGGGAATTCACGTCGAGAAAAGAAAAGGATTCCTGGATGCTATATTTTCCAGGAATTTTGAAACTTTGACACTTTTAGAAAACTTATTTTATAAATAAATAACCAGAAAACTTATTATACAAATAAACTCTAAGATCAACATCAAGTCTATTGACCCCAATATCTTAGTGCCAAGCATATTAACTCAATTTTTTATAACTCACGGGATTTAATATACCATGGGAACTCAATTTTTATAACTCTCTAGTTGGCTAAATCAACACCAACCAAGTTGATCATTGAGTTCCTTTGCTCCACGCCAAGTTCATTTAGCGGTCACATCAGCTGCCCACCTCACTTGTGTGTCAGCTTGGTACCTAGGTCAACACCAATGCATACGTTTGGTGCTCAGACATCAGGGGCGTGCCCCCCTATGGATTTTCAACGAAGTAACCCATCCCCCGACTAGCGTAAGAGGTAACTGGGGGCTTATGCTTTCTTGTGTCAGGTGATGAGAGGATTTCTACAGGGTATACGTGGATTTTTTTTGTTGAGATGGTTTGGATGGATATGGGTCTCTGTGAACTCCATTTTTACATCATAACCTTACATTCTATAATGCTTGATTGTCCTCCTAATCTAAAAAAATGAATTATTTAACTTTAAAATATTCTACTTATTTAATTTGGACAAAAATATTAAGGCTAGTAGTTTTTTCAGCATCAATTGTGATCATCGAGATAATATTTTTTGGGTATGAAACTAGTAAATACATGTCTACGGAATAAAATGCATGTGTAGTGCTTTTTTGTTACATTATATGATAATTTATATTGAAAATGAAATAGCAGTGAAGATTAAGTCCTCTAATATTATTAAAATTTATAGAATTAAATTTATTATAAAATTCAAGTTAATAAAAATACGGTTCTTTTCTATTATCAAGCTTAGAGTAACTCCAAGAATAACTTTAAAATTAACTCCCTATATAGCTTTTAGAGATTCGTTTTGGGATGCAAATCACTTTAAATATATTTCTTTCCAATAGAGTCTCTAAATTAAAGTATTTAAGTATGCTTCCTAAAAGTAGAGAGTGAAAGGATTATTTTTAAGTATCTTTTATTTTTAGGAGCCATTTATAACATCTGTTGGAGCTAATTTTTTAATTATAATTTTCAAAATTTAGAGAAGGGGGCATTTTAGAGCTTCTCTTAGATATGCTCTTATGATATATTGGCTTGTGATAATGCGTTAAAACAAATTACTATTATCAATATCGATGAGTTAGCCCCGTTATGTTTAATTTGTATCTCCAGCCATGTCAGACATGGATGTTGACACCAACGGACTTGCACTTAATTATTTGGCACTTAGCTAAAGAACCATTTATGCAATGAGTTTTAGGTCTATTTGTCAAATACGTTTTTTAAATTGTAAGGCGGGATGAGAGCGATTTTGTCTAAAGTGACAAGCCTTTGAAAACAGAGTGAGCTAGCTGGCTTGAGCACACCGTATACACCAAACGTGTAGCTAACTTTTAAAATGCCACTGCACACAGAGACAGTACGACCAATTGATTAATTCATGCATGTTTTGCTCAAGGGTGCTGTTTTATCAAAAGTGATAAGTACTTAATGTAGACGTGCCACTAATTAAAAGTCTTGGCACGCTATTAATCACAGACCAAGTCATCTGTAATCATCATCCGTTGCTCGCAATAAAAAGAGAGAATATGCCATACCAAGTACTGTCCAACGGCAAAGCACCGGCGGTTTAGGCCCTGTTTGGGATGGCTGCGGATTTTATAAAAAGCAGCTGCAGCTGAGATTCTGTTTGAATTGGATTCACTAAGAAGTGTTGTATTGAGAAGCCAGACCGTTTGGTAGTCCAGCTTCTTGATCAGTTCTAGGATTGTTTAGAGTGTACGAATGACTGAAATACCCATGTCTCCATTATTAGTTGTTTAAAGTAAATTTGAACATATTTTTTATTACAATATTGATGACAATTGTTTGACATTTTTAATTATTTGACAATATTTTTTAATATTTCGTACCACAAAAATATCCAAAATATTATTTGCCACATTGCATTACTAATTAATATTTCATAACACATTATATGACACAGTTCATAATATACTTTACAATATATTATATATGTAACTAAAATACATCAAAATACCATATTGTTCTTTACAATATATTATATATGTAACTATTATATACTAAAAGTAATATACTGTTGAAATAGTCATATCAGCAATTGAATAATGCATTTGCAATAGCTTCATGTACCACATTCATATTTTCATCTTCGACATGTGTGTCATCACTATTTTGAATAGGGTCGGTAGCCATGTCACCGTCAATATACCCTTCATCATCCTGTAGCATGTCGAAATCTTGGTCACGTTGATTACATTCCCGAATAAAATTATGCAAAGTCATTGTTGCAACAATAATTTTCTTTTGCTTTGCCATTGGATAACTTGGTATGGCCAAAAGAATACGCCATTTCATCTTCCAAATACCAAATGCTCGTTCGATGTGGTTTCTAACAGATGAGTGAAAGTAGTTGAATAATTCTTTTTTTCCAATCGGTGAAGAACCGTTTCGAAACTCAGGTACATGGTACCTTTGACCCTTATAAGGAGGTAAATAACCTTTACAGTTTGGATATCCTGAATCAACAAGATAATATTTACCTACAATGATTTTACATGTTAGAAACAAGGTGCATATATATTGTAAAAACATATTAAATTGACTATTTTTACCTTCTGGTGGATGTGGGGAGTAATCCTTAAAGGTGATCAAGGTATCGAGGGACACTCTTGTATCATGGACGGAGTCGGGCCAACACGCACAAACAAAAGTGAATCTCATGTCGAAATCGCATACAACCATCACATTTTGACTAGTATATCCATGTCTATTGTAGTGCACTGGACGCTCAGACGTAGGCACGATCACTGAAACATGAGTCCCATCTATTGCACCAATGCAATCATTGAAATGTGGTGAGTACCTAGAATCCCTAAGTCTAGGATGCACTGTACTGAACTGTGGGTCACACGGTTTTATGATATCTTTTGCCATGTTGTACACAGATTGCAGCACTTGATTAAACTGCCTGCTAACAGTTTCCCCGGAGTGACCAAATCGGTTTTGCACTTGGATGTTTAATAGTCATGTGATCTACTTAATTGCTCTTCTACCCATTGTATTCCAGTCATCATTGGGATTCTTCTAGTCCTTTTTGTGCTTGGGTCACTGTAGTTGTCCAAATAACTATAAGCAGCTAATGCAACAAGTGGGTCCAACATATCATACCTCTCATCTTTCTTTAACTCCATTCTATCATCATTGATAGGTTCATCATTTGAGAAGTCAAAAAAGTCTTCACTAGATGCACTAGATTGGTAAACAAAAAGATCATCACTTGATGCATCCGAGTCAGCTTCATCGGAAGAAGCACTTCACACTTTCATCTATATAACACAATATTTGACAAATAGAAAAATTAAAAGAAAGATACATCCATCACAAGACATAACACAACCATATTAAATTATACATTCATAGGTCCATAACACACATAACAACCATAGTAATCCAAACATGCATAGGTCCATAACACAACCATAGTAAATCATACATGCATAGGTTCATAACACACATAATAACTTAGGATATATAGATATATAATATATCAACTAACACTTCTTCTTTTCATTCCATGTTTTCCGTAACCATGCTAGCCTTCCTTCAGGTGTCTTTAAGGTAACGAAGACATCACGGAATTGTTTCTTGATGAGCAATTGTGTGGCAAAAAAGTGTTCATCGCTGCCTTCTATAGCCCCTGCATCGATAACTTGATCAGGCAGAAGTGCAATCTCTTTTCTAACAGGGTCATCCATTAGGGACTGCTCAGAACTAACAACACTAGAAGATTTGATTGATTGTGATTTCTCAACAAAAGAATCAACCAATCGATTAAATTGCACATCACAAAATGACTTCTTCAGTTTCAACCCATTAGGTGAATGTTGATGCATACTCCTTTTCTCTTTACTAGTCTTCAGTCGTTGATTATGTTTAGAACTTGTGGGTGTTGCAACTTCTTCAGGTGTGTCACCCCCGCCCTCTTCGTTATGATCGTCCTCATCCCCCATATCTTCTCTAGCCCCTGGCACAACAGCGCATGCATTGGTACAACTTGCACCTTCGAACATTATAGCAAGTAATTCTTCATACTCCAGTGGCCTCTTCCTAAACTTTACACAAGTTGGCATGGCCTGTTGAAAAATATTCAAAAGTGCATTAACACACAATACAAGGAAAAATGAACGAACAAAAATGTATAACAATACCTCGCATTGAAGTTTCCACCACTCCTCACTTGCTGCAATTGTACCAGTATTTGGATCAATTCCAAGGCCAGAAGAGTTGTTCTTTAATGTCTTCCAATTGGTGTAGTCTTGTTTCAACGAATCCCACTTATTTTTGTGTTGTCTACGAGTGTATTCCCTATTTGTGTGTTCTTTAAACTTACGCATAAGGCTATGGTACATTTGGTTATTCAAACATGCCAACGGTCTGTTTTTTGTGTTCACTTCTTCAACACATATTTCTATGAAAACTTTAGTGGCAAATGCATCCCACATAGCTTGACTGCTACTTACTTTATCCATCTAAAAATAGATATACATACATGGCAGTGAGAAATTAAATTATGTAAGTGCAACAAGTTTACATATAATCACATATGTACAACTCCAAAAATATGGCAAATGCAACACATATTTCTAACTATTTGTATGTAAGTGCTAGAATGATCCATGGTAAATTATGATCCACAAGTTTACATGTAATCAAATATGTACAACTCTAGTTCATAATGGCACCAACATCTTTGAAATTCACAACTATACTTCATTGAAAAATCACTACCTGCCAATACAATAGTAAAAAGTTGCAATCTGATGCGGGCTCTTTCAAAAGAGAGCATAAAACATTTAAAAGAAGTGTTTTATTCAGAAGGTGTTCAAATTCTTATATCCAAATATATGGATGTATTACTCAAGATTTCTATTGCTGACAAAAGTTTAGCATAAATCAAGCTGCATTTACAAAGTGTTTTATGCTCTCTTTTTTGCTCTACAAGATTTCTGTTGATGAACTACTCAAGATTTCATTTAGAAATAGTCATGTAAAACAAAGCAAGGTGAAGTCCTGAAGGCCAGTAAAGTGACAAGAAATGCAGCTCACCTTTATTCAAGCCAGCGTAGGGAAGCATCTCTCCCACAGCAACTGCGCGGCTCGGCTCTGGTGATGACTAGGGTTAGGCACAGAGCTGCGTAGATCGAGGCGGCAGTGGATCCTCAGCGGCGGCGGCGGCGCTGTCCCTCGACGGTGGCGGCGCGGACCCACGACGGCGGCGGCAGCCCGGACCAACGATGGCGGCGGCGGCACGGACCCACGACGTCGGCGGAGGCGCAGACCCTCGACGGTGGCGGCGCCGATGTCTCCTTGTCACCGGTGAGTGTGGTAGGGAGTGGAGATGTGTGGTCGGGAGTAGGAAAATCCTAGAAGCTACCCTTTCACGGGATTCTGCTTCAAAGTAATATTACTGTACTGATTCTCAAAATCAGCTGCACATAATCTAATTGTTTGGGATAGCTTCTAGCTTTTTAGAAGCAGAAGTCGGCTAAGAAGTTGTCCCAAACACAGCCTTAATGTCGCAGGTTGCGGGTGTCTATCAAAATTTAAACGGTAATGCTGTCTCTAGCCATCCGATATAGAGTGGTTCATCAGATAGTAATGCTATGTTTTTTCTTTCTCCTCAGAGACGGACGTAGTTGCAAGCCTGTGGATGTAAACCTTGTCTGGTATCGAATATTTTTAAAATAATATATTTTTAAAAAATTCAAATCTAGTTGTTGAATTCAAAAAAAATATAAAAATGAACTTTCGTCGGCACTTGATTGGCCGAACGTGGCCACATCGGGCCACATTCGGCACTTGATCAGCCAACGTGACCACGCCAGCCTCGTTCGGTTGTTGAAGTACCGAACGTGGCTGACGTGGAGCCACATCAGCGCTGCAATGGCTACTTTGGCCTAAAGTGGCCACGTCAGCCGCGTTCGGCACTCCAACTGTCGAACGAGGTTGACGTGACCAAATTCACTGATGCAGTGCCGCTATTTATAAAGCCACATTCGGCACTACATTTGACTACTAGATTTGAATTTTTATAATTTTTGAAGTGTCGAACGTGACCTGACGTGGCTACGTTCGGTTGTTGAAGTGTTGAACGTGGCCTGACATGGCTACGTTTGGTCAATCAAGTGTCGATGGGAGTCTATTTTTTATCATTTTTTGAATACGACTACCAGATTTGATTTTTTTTTAAAAAAATCCTCTAGTCTCCCTAAGCACGGCTTTGCATCTTTCTCGCTCAAATGTTATATTTGGTGTTCTCAAATGTTGCATCTGTTTGTTCTATGTGTTTCACCTATTTGATATAAATGTTTCAATACATATTAAATATTAGTATTATTCCTAAAAAATATTTAATTCATGTTTTAGCTAGAAACATAACTATTTTTATGCTTACAGTGATTGAAACTCAATATTTCATACGTGAAAGAAAAATATTTTATCTTAGATTTGACCCTGTTTCATTACCAAATTAGTATCACATATATTAACTTCTAACTCGTTTTCTCGAAGAAAATGGCTAAAACAAACAGTGACACAAGACATTTCATGGCTTCTAACTAATAGCTAGCTAATCTATAGCGATATCAAGAGCTTAGATAGTATCCTATCACTATCCAAACTTCCACCACCACCATCATGGACAGCTTGAATAGAAGCCCAGTAGGTAGTAGCATAGGAGCACCATGGCAACGTCCGTTAAAGAGCACCACCGTGAATAGTCATGCCAACTTCGAGTGCGTTATCTCGAAGAAATTGGCTAGGACTATTAGTTATCTTGAAAAAATTGGCTAAAATAAGTAGGTCATGATACCCTGTAACAATAAAATTAAAACAAAGTTAGCTAGTTAGATGAGCACAATAATATTTCAGATGAGGACGAGGAGGAGGACGAACCTTAGGAGGAATACAAGGATGATGCAACCAAGGTGGCGGCGAGTAGGGTGGCCACGCGTGCCGATGGTGCGGGTGCCATGGCCGACGATACATGTGGCCAAGAGCATGACGAAGGAGACGGCGGTGGAGGGAGTTAGGGTTAGGGTTGCACGAAATGAAAGCCTAGCGATTCACTTCGGTTACCCGCCTATTTATAAGTGAGAGGAGTCATCAGTGACGGACAGTAGTTACCATCTCTCATTGATGATGTAGGGGCCTTTAGTGACCGGTATAACTAAAACTCGTCACTGATGATGTAGAGCAGTCTCACGGGTATAGATCAACCTTTAGTAACGGGTAACAGTGTTCACCCGTCACTAAACAATCCTTTAGTGACGGTTGATTATTATTACCCGTCACTAATGCTATGGTTATTTTGAAAAAAAATAATAGTTTTTAGGCTGCAACCTCAATCAAAGCCAGGATTTGGCAACCAACATATCCAACATTCCAAAATACATCACAGACAATTTTTAGGCTGCAACCTAAATTAAAGCTAGGATTGATTTGGTAGCCAACATATCACAAACAATTTATCACGGAATACATATAATTATTCAAAAGATTTATAACCTAATATTGCATCATACCTCAGGTTTACAGTACATACATCACAGCCTCAATGCCATTAGTAACAATGTTGAAATGGAAGGCACACACTGTGCCAAATTCTAACGAGTTGTTGCTTAGAAATTGCCCAAAACCTTTAGTTAGATAGCATTGTACATCTGTCACCTTATGCACCGCAATTGGGACTGCGTCAGACCCTGTTGCTGCCACTTGAATCTCGATGGTCTGGTGGTGTAGGTGAGGTGTGATATACTTTTCACATTATTGCCTTGAAAAGTACTATAAAATAAAATTTGAACAAAGCTATTATAGAAGGCTATTTGTATAGACCAACTACATGTGCAAATGACTTATCACTGACTTCTTGTTGATGATCGTGTTATTTATTGTGAATACTTATAACCGACTCTTGGAGGATAAACCTGCCGAAATGTCTTGTAAGAGAGTCTTCCTTGCTAGAGTTACATCTATTGGTGTAACACCCCAAATTTTCAAAGAAATAAAAATATCATTTAATGTATTTTTCTGGAATTATTTAATTTGGAAATGCCTTTAATGCCCTTCTTAGCCTATTTGAACTACAACCTAGTTGAAATGACCAAACCAGAGGCTGGAAAATTTTGTATGAGTTCCCAAGACCAAAATATATTTTTGAGAATTTTTACAAATTTTTATCATCCTTGGAAGTAGCCCAAATATTTTAAATCAATTTCTGTAATTATTTTTATTCGGAAAAGAATTGAAACAGTAACGGCCCCTTCCCCCTCTTCTCTCTCCCCCGGCCGGCCCAGCCCGCTCCCTTCGCGCGCCTCGGACTGACACCCGGGCCCCATTCGTCAGTAGCCTTCTCCCTCCGTGCGCGCCCGCCCGCCACCTCGGCCCCACCTGTCGGTGCCACCCCGCTCTCAGCCGAACCCGACCCCACCCGTCAGCCTCGCCCGCTGTCGCTCCAGCGCCCGCTGCCCGGTGGACCCCACCTGTCGGACCCATCATCCACCTCGCGCCACCCCCCTAACTTCGTCGGCCCCCGATCCCGCCTCAGATCCGGCCCCGCCAGCCCCCTCGCGTTAATTAGCCGACGCCATTAACACCCCCGTGACGCGCCGGCCGTTTCCCCTCATTAACCCACGCGCTATCGCCCTGTCGCTCACATGCATGGTAAGATCTCGCCGGCGTTACTCTCGGCCTTCCCCCGATTGCGCCCTCTCTGCCCCGCTAGTGCCTCTATTTAAACCCCTCACCTCCACCGCGTTCAACCCGCACGTCCATTCGCGCTTAGACTGAACAGAACGCACGAGATGCTCCCTTAAACGCCACTCCGCCACCTTCGCTCCAGTCGCCGCTCGCCGTCGCCGGAGACCTCCTCCACCCTAGGTGACCGCACCTCCGTGACCGCCAGGACCTCATCGACCTCAGCCACCCCTCCGCCGATGAAAAACCCCGCCAGAACGTCGTCGCTGACGAGGAACCCAAACCCCTCCATCGTCTACCCTCGTCGCCGACCACGCTCCGACGACCTCTCACCTCGCCTAAGGTACCCTCGTGATCCCCGTAGTGTCCTCCTTCCATTTTATCCCTTAGGACCCCTCGCTGTTGCTCGTCTTGGCCCCTGACCCACTCACCGGAGAAGACGACCGGCACGGGTCGAGTACCCGTGCCGTGTCGGATTCAATCCCGGCTGTGCGATCCAGATCTAAGAGTGGCGATTAAATCCCTCGTGCGGTTTAATCGGATCCGTTGGATATCGGCGAAGCATTACATTTTAATCTGAGTCGTTCGCTAGTATTTAAATCCCGCATCGCATCTGGCCCATCCATCGCATACCGTTTCAACGTTTTAATCTTGGCCGTCCGTGGTGACTTAGCGCCTCCGCCTCGCCCGTGGCCGCCCGATCGCGATCCAACGGCAGATCTCGATCCGGCGCACGCGCACAGTGCGCGGGTTCACCGTGAGCCCGGTTCACCATGGACCCGAGGCTGTTTTTGATTTAAATTAAATTCTAGAAATTGTTTTAAACTTGTAAAATTCATATCTGGTGCATTTTAACTCCAAAAATTATCATTTCAATTCCAGAAAATTTATAATTTTATTCTCTACATGTTAATGCAATAAAAACATTATGCTTACTTTGAATATCTCATACTTATTTAATAGGGTATTCAAATGCACTTTAGGGTAAATTACAAAATGATTCATTTCAATTTTAGCAAAATTTATCTTTTATTCTTTTCCTATTAATACAATGAAACCACTAAGTTTACTTTGAACCTTTTATTTTAAATTAGTTAGAAAACTTAAAATAAAATTTTTCACATTATTATCTCTTGTATAAAGGACAACATTTCATTATAGTTCATTTTAAAATATTCATAAAATGAATTTCAGAAACTTAACAACTTCATTTTCCTTAAATTAACCCAATCAAAACCTATGTGCTTGTTGTGTGATTTTGGATTGTTTAATTGAATGTTATATTTATTTTATTTATATCGAGAAGAGTACGACGTCGTCGAGGAGCCGGAATACTTTCCCGAAGTTCCTCCCTCCCCTTTCGCTGAACAAGGCAAGTCACCAAACCAATCTTTTGAGCATATTGAACCCATGTTTTATTAAACTATCGCTAAAACACATAGGATATACATGCATTAGTCAAATGGAACCCTTACAATATATTTATTTAGGATCCCCCGACCTTGATGTGCAACCCAAGTCATGCTATCTAGCCTAAACTCCTTGTCACCATGTGATTAGTACTATTAGCTAGTGTCCAATGTATCGATACGATTGCTATAGGATTAAAAATGAGTCGTAGTAACTTGGTTCTACTATATGATCCTCGTTATCCTTATCTTTGGAATTTTGTTGGTGATAGAGTTTTGGTTGTGTGTATGCATGGTGGGTTCCAGGTGCAAGCTAGGGCATTGGTCGGTAGCACCCGGGGCACTATAAGGACCGGTCTGCGGGATCCGTTGCAATACACTTCCGTACTAACCACAAGTCTAGTGGGTAAGTCCTAACTAAGGTATGGAGTGTTCCAAACCGAGGCCACCACTTGGAGATGGGTCAAGCAGCACCTGCGGGTGGCTTGTACCGACGTGGCGCAAAAGGGGTGCGACGTTAGCCGGGATGCGGCCCGGCGCGCCGGCGAAACCTAGAGCGGGTGGTTATCGCTTGGAGCATTTCATGTTGAGGTTTTGGCACGAGTTCCCGTGGTATGGGTCATCTCGTTACACCTTGGTGTTTGGGATGAGTGCGTGCCTTGTGGGTACAGTAGTACACCTCTGATCAGAGTCATAAATCTTTTCGAAAAGCCAAGCCCACGGTCAAGGGCGGGTTGTGTGACATCCCACAGTTAGTTTACTTTTGGAATGGATGTGCATGATGGTTTGACATGTAAGGACTGTTGTGCGAGGAGGGAAAACGTACTCCTCGAGTTAGATGGTATTATTGATGTTCATGTTTATTATTTCGCATGATAAAATTTGACTACACTAAATGCAATAACTGAAAATGTACTTTTCTGCACTTTTAGCCACTATCCTTCCTTTGTTATTATCTTGCATTATTACTTGCATTTGCGGTGGCTTGTTGAGTACTCTTTGTACTCATACCCGTTGGACACACAATTCAGAGGATGCCTACTACGAGGATGGTCTGGAGTAGCGACCCAGTCAAGAAGAAGATCCTGAAGAGGGCGTTCGTCATGCTTTAATTGTTTATTTTATTTTTACTCTTATGTAATAATTGTGGTCTACGTACCACGGCTACTTGTCGTATGTACGTTGTCGCATGATGAACCTCTTGTATTATTGTTTTTCCTTGGAAATTCAATAATATTCTGATTTGTTAAATCGGGGCATTACAAGATGGTATCAGAGCCGACTTGACTGTAGGAAGCCAAATGGACCAGCCTAGCCCTTAGTTAGATGAAAACTATTTCACAAAAACCTACTTTATAAACTTTGTTACTCCCCTCACTTTTTTTCAACTTGTTGTTTTTGTGGATGTCGGTCTACCAAGTGCATAGATTCTTCCGCCACTTTGAGGGCTTCGTCAGGGAGCTCCGCATGATGGTCACCTTCCTTGGGTTCCTCTTTGAGCCCAAGTTCCATGGGGTGTACATGGAAGAGTTCGCAGGACCCTGCGACGTCTCCCTCACCATCCACGGATCTGGAGAGCACCTGCCGTTCTTCACGGCAGCACATGGGGGCCCAACCTTCGATGTCGCGTGCCAACACGTCGTCCTCCAAGCCCTTATGGAGTTGAGGATGATCTATGACGATCGTCTTCAGAACTCGTCCTTCTGGCTTATGCCGAAGCGCACTCCCGGTGCCCACCGTAGTATCTACATCGGAGTTCACTCCGATCGTGATCCGGTCATGGCCCGGCAGACGCGTCTTCTTCAGGCCATGGATGATCTCCATACCGAGGTCGTGCTTTACGCCGAAGAGCACCATGAGGCGGTCGAGTTACTTTGTCAGGAGATGAAGAGCTTGATCCAATAGAACGGCGAGTTGCAGCGCAAGATTATGCAGCTGCAGAAGAACATAGCGGAGATGGTCCCCCTCGTCCCGAGGAGGAAGAAGCCCATCTGCGAGCCTGCCCCTCGCCCCAAGAGGATCCCACCACACCCCTCGACCGCCGGACCGTCCAGCTCCAACGCTCCTGCCCCGCGTCCCGCCCTCGTCTCCGACCCCATTATCGAGAATTTTCTCGAGCCCATCGTCCCTTAGAACCCTCGTTGTTCCGAGAGCACGGAGACCGCCTCCGGTGGTGAGTAGATGATAGTTATCGTTTTTCTTGATTACAATAATTTTGTGTATGTGGTGCTACCTACAACAACTTGTTTTGTAGGTAGGATAAAATAAGAGCATGGATGTAATGAACTTTCTATACCACTTTGAGATATATATATATATATATATGAGCCCCGCTGGGCTATTTTGGCTAAATGTTTGTTTCACAACCTTTTATCTTATGGCTAAAGTTCTTATATGTTCAGAAGATGGTCGACAACCAGAACACAGGGTCCAACAACGGAGAAGGGGCAAGCAACGGTTTGCCCGGAAGCGTTGTACCCAACTGGGGCGCAACAGGCCAGCGTCAGACTAGGCCGCCAACCGCCAACCACCCCACCTTGGCGGAAAGGATGGCTAACCAGAACCAGCTGATCACCGCCCTCCTCACTCAAATGCAGCACCAACAGGCTCAGTTGGACCGGCTATAGAATGTGGAGCCCACCCCTCGTGCACCAGCACCCGCACCCACGCCTCGACTCTCGGAGTTCTTGCGCGTGTGTCCCCCGATCTTCTCCAGCACCACCAACCCCATGGAGGCGGGAGATTGGCTCCGCACCATCAGGAAGAATTTGGACCTCCTCCCCTGCACCGACCGAGAGAGAGTGGCGTTCGCCACTCATCAGCTCCAGGGTCCCGCCGCAGAGTGGTGGGACAACTATCGTGAGTCCCAACCCGAGGACCACGTGGTGACTTGGGCGGAGTTCTCCATCGCCTTTCGCGCCGCCCACATCCCCACCGGAGTCATCGCGGTCAAGCAGCAGGAGTTCCGTGACCTGCAACAGGGCAGCTGGACTGTCATGGAGTATCACCATGAGTTCAACCGTCTGGCACGCTACACGCCAGAGGAGGTGCGAACCGACGCCCTCTGCCAGGCCAAGTTCCTCCGGGGACTCAAGGATGAGCTGTCCATCCAGCTCATCGCCACCGACTACGCCGACTTCCAACGGTTGGTGAACAAGGCGCTCATCCAAGAAACTAAGCAGAACAAGTTGGACCTCAAGAAGAGGAAGATGATCGCCTTCAAGCATCAACAGGCGAATTCTCAGAGGCCCCGCTTCGTCCCTCCGCCACCAGTGCCCACCTACCATCCTCGGCTCGCCTATAGTCCACCTCACGCCACCAGTGGATCCAACGCCAGGCATCCCCGCCCCGCTCCACCAGCTCCGGCCACTCAGCCGCCGCCCGCCGCCAAGGCCCCGATCTTGAGGGATCTCCAAGGGAAGCTGGTCATCTGCTTCAACTGCCAGAAGGAAGGGCACTACTCGCACCAGTGTCCTCACCCCAAGCAACCCAAGGTGCAGCACCCAACCAAGTGGTTCGCGCCCTCATCAACCACATCAGCGCGGAGGAAGCTCAGGAAGCTCCTAAAGTCGTGCTCAGTACGTTTACCGCCAATTCCATACCATCTATAATACTATTTGACTCAGGGGCAACGCACTCTTTCATCTCGGAGGATTTTGTGAAAACCAACAACTTGGAAGTGCTCCCTCTACCACCCCCATGATGATTGCCACTCCAGGCAATAAAACCTTAGCCCACTTATACAGCCCTAAGGTAAAGATAGAGATTCAAGGGGTATTATTCCGAGCCGAGCCAGTCCTCATTAAGTGTACCGGACTCGACCTCATCCTAGGGATGGATTGTCTAATGAAGCACAAGGGAGTGATCGATTGTGCCAGCAAGTCCGTAACGGTGACCAACCCCGAAGGCGAAGCTGCCACCTTTCGGATGACTAGCCGCAAACCCCTAGAGGCATCTCTTCACTCACTAGCCCTTGAAGAAGTGCCCGTAGTCAAGGAATACATGGACGTCTTCCCAGAGGACCTGCCAGGAATGCCTCCCAAGCGGGACATCGAATTCAGGATCGAGCTTGTCCCCGAGACCACTCCAATCTCTAAGCGCCCATACCAGATGGCCGCCAATGAACTAGCCGAAGTCAAGAGCAACATCGAAGACCTGGAACAGAAAGGGTACATCTGACCGAGTACCTCACCTTAGGGTGCACCGGTCATCTTCGCCATGAAGAAGGACAAGACTAAAAGAATGTGTGTGGACTATAGAGCCATGAACGACGTAACCATCAAGAACAAGTACCCATTGCCTCGGATCGATGACTTGTTCGATCAACTGAAAGGATCCTCGGTGTTTTCCAAGATCGATCTCAGATCAGGTTATCACCAATTGAGGATTAGAGAAGAAGACATCCCCAAGACTGCCTTCACCTCCCGCTATGGACTCTACGAGTATATTGTGATGTCGTTCGGACTCACGAATGCCCCGACCTTTTTCATGAACATGATGAACAATGTATTCATGGAGTTCTTGGATAAGTTCATCGTGGTATTCATCGACGATATCCTCATCTACTCCAAGACCAAAGAAGAACATGAAACTCACCTCCGTCTGACCCTCAGAAAGCTAAGGGAACAGCAACTGTACGCCAAATACAGCAAGTGCGAGTTTTGGTCATCAGAGGTGAAGTTCCTCGGTCATGTCATATCTGCCGGAGGAATAGCTATGGACCCAACCACCGTGGAAGCCGTGACCAACTGGCTACAACCCACGAACGTGACTGAGATCCAGAGTTTTCTCGGATTGGCCGGATACTACCGCCGGTTCATCGAGAACTTTTCGAAGATAGCCAAACCTATGACCAGACTGTTGTAGAAGGAAGTAAAGTTTGAATGGACCCCAGATTGTGAAGAATGCTTCCAAACTCTTAAGAAGAATCTCGTGTCAACCCCAATTCTGACCCTGCCAGACATCCGGAAAGACTTCCATATCTACTGTGATGCCTCTCGCCAAGGATTGGGATATGTCTTAATGCAAGATGGGAAGGTGATATCTTACGCCTCCCGATAGTTGAGACCACATGAGCTGAACTACCCGACCCACGACATGGAATTAGCAGCCATGGTTCATGCCTTGAAGATATGGAGACATTACCTCGTGGGAAATCGGTGTGAGGTCTTCACCGACCACAAGAGCCTCAAGTATATATTCACCCAACCGGACCTGAACCTCAGGCAGAGAAGATGGTTGGAACTGATCAAAGATTATGACTTGGGCATCCATTATCATCCAGGCAAGGCCAATGTGGTGGAAGACACCCTTAGTCGAAAAGGGTACTACAATGCCATCATGATACACGACCAGGTGTCACGCCCCAATTTAATAAATCAGGACTTTTATTGAAATTTCATAGAAAATCAATAAAAACAAGACGTTCATCATGCGACCACGTACAATACGAGCAAATCATTCACGGTTCGTAGACCGTATTAGTACAAAAGTGAATAGATATGAAGAGAAACTAATAAATCAAAGGGTCCTAGATGAACGCCTCCTTCCAGTCTCGCCTTGACTGGGTCGCTACTCCAGATATTCATCCTCCTCGTAGTAGACGGGCTCTGATGGTGTAAGTCAACGGGGTGAGTACAGATGTTCTCAGCAAGCCACCGAATGCAAATATAATGCAAGACAATGACAAGGGAGATAGTGGCTAATTTTGCGGAAGAAGCATAATTGTAAAGCATTAAATGTGATCAATTTATTAGTACTGAAATGTAAACATGTGTATGCATCATCATTTTTTCTAACTCGAGGAGTACGTTTTACCTCCTCGCACAACAGTCCTTACATGCCATGAACATCTCAACCATTCAAACATTAGTAAACTAACTGTGAGTAGTCACACAACCCGCCCTTGACCGTGGGCTCGGCTTTTCGAAAAGATTAAATTACTCTGATCAGAGATGTACCACTGTACCCACAAGGCACGCACTCATCACTTACACCAAAGTGTAACGAGATGACCCATTCCACGGGAACTCGTGCCAAAACCTTCCGTATGGTCCTCTCCTACTCAACAGTACCCTCTTATGGGTTTCGTATCGTGTCTCGACGTGTCGAGTTTCCACCATACCCCCCCCCCTTGAGCCTCGTCGGTACAAGGCGCCCTGAGGGCTAGCCCCTTGCCCCCTCCACTATGGTGCAGAGATTCGGAGTGTTCCATACTTCCAGTTAGGACTTACCCATTAGACTTGTGGTTGGTACGGAAATGCTTTGCAACAGATCCCGCAGATCGGTCCTTATAGTGCCCCGGGTGCGACCAACCAATTTCCGAGCTTGCACCCGGAACCCACCATACTTATAACTTAGCCAACTCCAACAGAGTCCAGAGACGAGAATAACGGGGAAATTCATATATCATAATCCAGCTATCTACGACTCATTCTTTTTATCCTATAGCAGTTGTGCCGGTACGTTGGGCACTAGCTAATACTCCCTCCTTCCCATTATCTCCATCATCTAACAACTTGACACGATGACCAAGACGAGAGATATGGAGCTTAAATTCTCTTCGTATGTTGTGTTTCTTGCTTTGTTTTTCCGCACTCTCAACCTACATGTGCATGTGACAATGTGGAGTACTAGTAAAATAAGAAACAAAAGCGGAAGTCAAAGCTATGCATGTAGACTCTAAATCAATTCACACATAATACGATGTACTGCTTTAATTACTCAACTATTAGATGATGTAGATTGTGGGAAATCTGAAAAACGGTTAGATGATGGAGATAATGGGAAAGAGGGAGTATAATATTTGTAGAGTGACAAGGAGTTAAGGCTCAATAAGCATGGCTTGGGTTTGCACACAAGGACGGGAATCTAATAAATATAAGTGTAAGGCTTGATATTGGACTAATGCAATATTATCCTATGGGTTATAGCGATAATTTATTAAAACATGGGCTCAATGATGGTCAACTGTTTCCACAAGAGGGGTCGATGACTTGCCTTGCTCAGCAAAGGGTGAAGGTGGAACCTCGGAATAGAACTCCGGCTCCTCGACGTACTCGTAGTCTTCTCGATACGGAAAAATAAACAATACATTCAATAAACAGATAAAAGTCCACCAAATAATAAACATACATGTTTAAGGGTTTTATTATGTGAAGTAAGGTTTTAAATATTCAGAAGTTTGGTGAAAAAAAACAGTAAAACTTATATTTTAAGGTTTTCCTTAATTTATTTTCTGAATTAATAATTTTAACCCTAATGGGTTTTTATTCATTTAATTGCTAAAATTATTTTGTGCCAAAGTAACATACTATTTTTATGGCCTTAATGTGTAGAGAAAAATATACTAAATTTAACAAAATTTGAATGGTGAAATTTGAGATTAAAATGAGCAAGTTATGAATTTTCAAAGTTTAAACTGATTTTCTGGATTTTATTTTAAACTGGAAAAGGGTTCTGGTCCACGGTGAGCCAGGCTCACAGTGGACCTTGGTACTGTGCGCGTGGACCGGCCGATCCAGATCCGTCAGATCCAGATCCGGCGGCCAGATGTGAGGCGGGAGGTTTAAGTGGAAATGGACGGCGGAGATTAAAACCCGCGAATTGGTATGACGTGGACGCACCGGATTGAGCCCAGGCTTTAAGTTGCGATCAACGGCTGAGATTGTTGGGTACCGGTTTGACCGGATCCGAGGGCTGGGATTAAATCCCGAAAGGATTTAATCTTAGCCCTCCGATCGTGATCGGACGGCTAGGGTTTCGTCCGGCACGGCACAGACGTAAGGGGTACTCAGCCCCCTTCGTCTCCGGCTCCGGCGACCTCGGGTGCGGCGGCAACGGTGGCGGCGAGCGTCTACAGGCTTAGCTTTATGCAAAAATGGAAAGCGGGGACCGAGGGGAGTGTGATGGTACCGGTGATGGCGACGGTGGACAACTGACGGCGACCGGCGGCGAGGGTAGACGATGATGCTCCTCGGGTGCTCGTCGACGACGATGATCCGGCGGGTTCCACGGCCAACGGAGGCGTGGCCAAGGACGGGCAGGTCTTGGCGGTCTCGACGGTGGTGGTGGCTAGAGCGGGGGAGGCCGGAATCGACGGCGAGCGGCGGCCGGAGTTGAAGCCGAGGGAAAACCCGAAAGCGAAGGGAGAGCGCTCTGGTCGACTCGAGCTCGTCTGCGGAGGTGTGGGCTGAGGGCGGTGACGGAGAGGGTGAGGAGCCATGCTGAATAGCGTGGGCCTCATGGCTCCAGAAGTGATGAGTCATTGTCAACGATAGTCAACAAGGACTGAAGAAGAGAAGAGATCTGCTGTTTCATGGGCCGCGTGTGACTCAGGTACACGGGCAGCGAGCGACTGTCGGGCAGAGGAGGCTGCGAAGTCGGGCTGGCCCAATCCGGGTGCATGGGCCAGAAGCAGTAGAAGACCCACTGGGCTGTTGACCAGGACTGACTCAGGTACACGGGCGGTGAGCGATTGCCGGGCTGAGAGAGCTGCGGAGTCGGGCCGGCCCAATCCGGGTACCTGGTGCAAAGCTGGTGGAGGCTTTGTCAGTTTCGGCGTAAAACTGACAACCGTTGATTCTGTATCCGACTGTCCAGAAGAATAGCTTCAGGATATGTCATCTGTTACTCTAGGCCCACAGTCAGTCAGTTGTGTCTGTAAAAATACCTAAGGGCAGTAGAGTCTTTTTTCTGTATCTTTGAGTCTGTAAAACCCTAAGGGGCTGGTAGAATATTCCTAGTGTTGGGCTGCCTATAAATAGCACCCCAATCCCTAGGGTTTGGACTACCCTTTTGAGCTGAAATCAAATCCACCTATTGGGTCACTTTGTCTCGCGTTTTCTCTCTCCTGTGTGCGCCGCCAGGGGCTTCCTCTCCCTGTTCTTGCATTATTTTCACTCAAATCTCTTGGATGCTTTAATGCTTTGGTCCCTGGTGAATTTATTGCTTGCATTCTGTTCGGTTTGGGGAGTTATTGCCTTACCTACGGGCTGCTGAATTTATTCTTGAAGAGAAGCTTCTTCGGCTGGGTGTGTTCTTCACGGTGTTAGTACTAGTTCTTGCTGTTGCAAGTAGTACTGCTTTACTGTAGCTACAGTGTTCGGCTGCAGCTTTTCACCTTCTATTGCCCAGCTTTTTGATCGAAGCTGACAGTCTCTTTTGCCTTTTCCTGGTATGTCTGGCGAAGCTCGGTTCCGTGCGAAGCCCCTCAACTCCGTGAGGCAAGCTCCGATCGAACCTTGTTAAAGGCTTCGCTCAGACTTCGAACTTTGGTTTCTGTGTCTGAGTTGCTAGCTTCGAAGTTCTCCCTGTATCGAAATCATCGCATACTTCGAACTGGCATACTCCGAATCTATCTGTTCGAAGTGCACACTTCGTTGGGCTTCGAAGTGGGGTTCGAAGTTTTGTCTGTTCTGACAAACTTCGCTTCTTTGTTCGAAGGTTTAGCTCCGAAAGCCTTCGGTTCTAAGTGTGTTCGAAGTTTTGTCTTCGAAGTGCATACTTCGAAGCAGGCTTCGGCACTGTTTTACTTCGCTCCGAAGCTCGTGACTCGAAGTTGCGTTCGAAGTCTTGTCTTCGAAGTGCTTACTTCGAACCAAGCTCCGGGACTGCTTTTACTTTGCTTCGAAGTACACTTCGCTTCTTACTTCTTCGAACTAGGCTAGACAAAGCTCGTGACTCGAAGTTGCGTTCGAAGTCTTGTCTTCGAAGTGCATACTTCGAACCAAGCTCCGGCACTGTTTTACTTCGCTCCGAAGCACACTCCGCTTTTTCTACTTCGAACTAGGCTAGACAGCGACACCTTCGGCATTTCGGACAGACTCCGTCACCATCCTCTGAAGCGGACTTCGACGTGCGAAGGGGGCTTCGCCGAGTACCGAACAGGAGACATATTTGGACAGTAACTTCTCTTTTCTCTTACACATACTTAGATCATTACCTTGAGAAGTATAGGCCTGTTATACCTTGTTCATCTGACTAGTTGCACTACATTATTAGATCACTGTCTATCATCAGATGCTTCTAGGTTAGAAACCTTTAGACTTAGGCCTTCGGTGTATTTTCTGCTGCGTAGTATTTTTGAGGTGCGTTGGGTATTGGGAACAGGCCATTGATTCGAAAGAATTTTTAAGGCGCCCATTCACCCCCCCCTCTGGTCGCTACTTTCGGTCCTACAAGTGGTATCAGAGCCTGGTTAGGGTTTTTCCATACCTTAACCGGTTCTAAACCCCAATAGTGACTATGACGTCTCCTGGCAAGGTCCCGTCCTTGGAAGCCTATGGCTATAATTATTGGAAGACTCGCATGCGAGCCTATCTCATGAGCCAGGGTTCGGACATATGGGACATTTGCGTTCACACCACATTTGTCATTCTGCCAGTTACTGAGCAAGGTACTGCTGGTATCATTGCTCAGCATCTGAGCAACAGTAAGGCTGTGAACATTTTATTTTCTGGTTTAGGTCCCACTGAATTTGAGCGAGTGAGTCATCTCTCCACCGCGAGAGAGATCTGGGCTACCCTCAAGGCACACCATGAGGGAACAGCACAGGTCAAGGCTCGGCTCTATCAGACCTACCGGCGTGAATATGAGAATTTCACACAGAAGCCGGGTGAATCTGTTGAGGTTTTGTTTGGTCGCTTTCAGTCGATCATTAACAAGCTTCGGGACAACAAGGCTGAGGGTGCTCAGTTAGTCTCAGATCACGAGCAGGCGCTCAAGGTTCTTCATACCTTGGACCCAAAGATCTGGGAGATCAAGGTATCCTCTATCGTTGAGAGCACTTCTTACGATACCTTGACCATTTCTGAGTTATTTAGCAAGCTGAAGGCCACTGAGGTAGATATCCAGCTGAGATCAAATCTCACTGGTTCGGGATCAAAATCCCTGGCCCTTGCTACACCTTCTGTTGATCCTTCTGCTGTGATTTGTGCTGGGTTCTCTTTGATGTCTATCACTGAGGACCAGCTTGAGTTGTTGGGAGATGATGATTTGTGTCTCTTTAACAACCGGGTGCGTCGTGTCTATGATAAAAGAATGTTCAAAAGACACGGCACAAAATCCGGATGCTTTGAATGTGGTGATCCAGGACACTTCATCGCCGACTGCCCCAAGCGCAGTGGATACAAGAAGGGCACCGGCAGCAGCTTCCACGACTCCGGCAAGCACGAGAGCCCCTCCTTCATCAAGGGCAAGCCGAAGACCCGGTTCTTCAAGAAGGCCCTGAAGGACTACCGGCGAGAGAACAAGAAGCGCGACAAGGCCTTCTTCGCTGAGATGGAGAAGAGCTACTCCAAGAGATCCACGTCCTCTTCCTCTTCATCGAGCTCAAGTGATGAGGAGATCACCATCAAGAAGGGGAAGGACAAGGATGATCCGGCGGGTCTCTGCTTCATGGCTTTCGGAGACAAGCCGAAGAGCCGCTCACACCAGCGCCGAAGATCCCGCAAGAGCTTCTGCTCCATGGCTCTTGGGGATAGAGAAGAAAAGAGCTCCTCCGACGACTCCGACGACGACGATAGCAAGGTATCATCTTATGAGCGTGAAATTGTAGATTTACTCGAGAGCAATCGTCAGGAGTTGAAGTATCGGGAGAAACTGCTTAGGGGGGCTAAGAAAAGGATAGACGAGTTAGAGAGTGAGCTTGCCGTGGCCAACGGTAGAATTGAGAGTCTATCTTCTTCCCCTTGCTTGGGTGATAGCAGTGAGTGTCCTAAGTGTGAGGTGCTTCTGTGTGACCTGACGACTCTGAAGTCCAGGTACACAGAAAGGGTTGATGAGAGGGACGCTTTGGCCACTGAGCTTGAAAGCGCTCAGCAAGAGCTGAAAGATGCTCAAGCCACTGTCGTCGCACCCTGTGTTGATTGCCCATCTCATCTAGCTTCCTTAGCTGAGCTGAAATCCAAGGGTGATGAACATTTGGGTGATTTAAAGAGGTTGAGAGCTGAGCTTGTCCAGACTAGGCTAGAGCTTGAGACACTGTCAGTTCCACCCACTGTTTGTGAGAACTGCCTGTCTCTTAGAATGGAGTTAATTAAGCTAAAAGCCGGGAAGTCTGTCCAAGTAGAGAGTGAGTGTGAGACCTGCTTGTCTCAGGTGGAGGTTCTAGCTTCCTTGAGAGAGGAGCTAGCTGATTCTCAGAATGAGAACTTTTACCTCCGGTCTATCCTGAGTTGGATCAGTGCCAGAGAGCCACAGCTTGGCATGATGATCCAGCAGTTCAAGAGGAAGGATGGGTTTGGAGTAGGTTACACCTACACCAAGGCTGACTTTGAGAGTGCCCTCAGCCGGGCAGTGGAGTGGAGTAAAATGACTCCAGAACAGAGGTATCCCAAGACTCACTCCACTGAGACCTCCCAGGCTTGTCAGCCCAAGGATGGAGTGATCCATGAACCACCCAAAGCTCCACCCAAGAAGCCTATCTGGGTTCCTAAGCCCAAACACCTCCACTCTTCTCTAGACTCTCTTCCTGGACCCTCTCAGCCCAAGAAGACCACACCAAACACTACCAAGCCCAAGAATTCCAAGCCTCAACCACATCCCAAGAAGCCTACCTATCATTGTGAGTTTTGTCAGAGAGACGGGCATCTTGCGGAGTTTTGCTTCAGGAGGAAGCGGGTTGAGAGAGCAGAGAGGGCTCGTAGTGATCAAGTGCAGTTCTACCAGCAGGGTGGTAGACTGCGTGTTCCTCGGCGCGGGGAGAGGCTGGAGGCCAGGCCGCGTCGTGTAGGTGGTGGTAGAGGAGACGGTTTTCGTGCCAGTGCTCCAGTTGGTGGTGTTCGTTCCGGCAGAGTTCCAGACCGAGTTGGCTACGGTTCTGGACCTCGTGGCCGTAGGGTTAGGAAGAACCGTGGACCACGCTTTGAGCCGCGTTTTGGTCCAAACTCTTTTGATGGTTTTCGCTTTCCATCTTTTGAGCAGATGGCTCGACACTGGTTTAGCTCTTTTGCTAAACCTGGTGCCGGACCATTTGCTCCCACTTACAGACACTGATTGTGCAGGACCGGGGACTGGAGGATGTTTGGATCATGGACTCAGGATGCTCTCGCCACATGACGGGACATCGCAGATGGTTCTCCAGTCTCACTCCCCCGAGCTCCAAAGAGTATATCACTTTCGGGAACAGCGGTCAAGGGAAAGTAAGTGGCATAGGCTCTATCAGCATTTCAGATCATTTCTCTTTAAAGAATGTTGCTTTGGTTAAAAATCTGAACTTTAATTTAATCTCTGTGTCGCAACTTCTTGAGGATGGTTTGGAAGTGCGTTTTAAGAAGGGCAATTCTTCTGTGGTTGATTCTAGAGGGTCTTTGGTTTGTCAGATTTTACCCTTCGGTAAAGTTTTTCGAATTGACTTCTCTAGTTCTTTTGGCCCTTCTCGCTGTTTGATTGCTGGATCTTCTTCTGAGCTCTGGAAGTGGCATAGGAGGTTAGGTCATTTGAGTTTTGATCTGCTAGTCAGGTTAAGCTCTATGGACCTCATCCGAGGATTGCCCAAGCTTAAGATGGAGAAGGATCTAGTTTGTCATCCCTGTCGTCATGGGAAAATGGTTGCCGCTTCTCACTCACCTGTGACTCAGGTGATGACTACGTATCCAGGCGAGCTTTTACATTTGGACAATGTAGGTCCAGCTCGGGTACGCTCAGTCGGTGGGAAGTGGTATGCACTTGTGATTGTTGACGACTTTTCTCGTTTCTCGTGGGTTTTCTTTTTGGAGTCTAAGGATGAAACTTTTCAATTTGTCCATGACCTGATTTTGAAGCTGAAGAATGAGAACCATGGCCGAATGCGAGCAATTCGCTCCGACAACGGCTCTGAGTTCAAAAACTCTCAGTTCGTCAGCTTCTGTGGTGATCAGGGTCTGGACCATCAGTTTTCTTCTCCTTACACTCCCCCACAGAACGGCGTTGTGGAACGAAAGAACCGCACGCTAGTTGAGATGGCCAGGACGATGCTCGACGAGCACATGACTCCTAGGCGTTTTTGTGCTGAAGCCATGAACACGGCTTGCTATCTTGCCAACCGTATTTTTCTTCGAGCTTACATTGGTAAGACTTCATATGAGTTGCGGTTTGGCAGACAGCCCAAGGTGACCCACTTGCGAGCGTTTGGCTGCAAGTGCTTTGTGCTCAAGAAGGGAGGGCATTTGGACAAGTTTGAGTCTCGTTGCTGGGATGGTATTTTTCTTGGTTATGCATTGCATTCTCGAGGCTTCCGTGTTTGGAACCTCGAATCCCAGCTGCTTGTCGAGACGTGTGAGGTTTCTTTTGATGAGTCCATGCCTTCTTTGACTCCTTCGTTTGAGCTTTCTGGTGATGATGAGCTCGGAGAGTCCATCTTTGAAGAAGATGAGGATACTCCAGCTGCTGATGAGGGTGGGCCTTCTGCATCCCCCGCAGAGCGCACACCTTCTGAGACTTCGACTGATGATGAGGGCGGACCTCTGATCACTTCTTCCACTTCGATCGAGCCCCCTCAGTCGAGTCCAGAAGTGCCAGCTGCTGACTCCGGTGAGGTGACTTCAGATCACCAGGGAACCCGGGCAGTTCAGCGTGACCACCCCTCAGAGCTCATCATTGGTGATTTGACTGAGAGGACTTTGCGTTCTTCTGCCTCTCTCGCTGTGTTTGCTGAATCTGCGTTTGTTGCATCTTTTGAGCCCAGAGACATTTCTCATGCTCTTTCTGATTCTAATTGGATTAATGCTATGCAAGAAGAGCTTGAGAATTTTGTCCGCAATCGGGTTTGGACACTAGTAGAGCCGCCACCAGGATGCAACCCCATAGGCACCAAGTGGGTATTCAAGAACAAACAAGGTGAAGATGGGGTTGTGGTGCGCAACAAGGCTCGACTAGTCGCCCAGGGTTATTGCCAGAAGGAAGGTATTGACTTTGAAGAAACCTTCGCTCCTGTGGCCCGTCTTGAGTCCATCCGCATTCTTCTAGCTTTTGCCGTTTCGAAAGGTTTTAAGCTTTTTCAAATGGACGTTAAGAGTGCTTTTCTGAACGGGTTCATAGAGGAGGAGGTATATGTTAGGCAACCCCCCGGTTTTGAGAACCCTAAGTTTCCTCGACATGTTTTTAAGTTGCACAAAGCTTTATACGGGTTGAAACAAGCCCCCAGGGCTTGGTATGACCGGTTAAAGCAGTTTTTGTTGGGGAAGGGTTTTGTGATGGGTTCTGTGGACAAAACTCTTTTCTTGCTCAGGGATGCTTCAGATTTCTTAGTTGCTCAGATTTATGTGGACGATATTATTTTTGGCGGTACTACTGATTCTCTTGTGTCCAAGTTTTCTGAGCAGATGCACAGTGAGTTTGAGATGAGCCTCATGGGTGAGCTTAAGTATTTCTTAGGGCTCCAGATCAAGCAGACCAAGGACGGCACCTTCATCCACCAAGGTAAGTATACTCGTGACATGCTTAAGAAATTTGACTTTGGTGGTGATTTGAAGCCGCAGATGACCCCGATGGGTACTTCTGGGGGTTTGGACAAGGACGAGAGCAGTGTCAAGGTCAATGAGAGAGAATTTCGAGGGATGATCGGTTCGCTGTTGTACTTGACGGCAACAAGGCCAGACATTCAGTTCGCCGTGGGACTTTGCGCGCGTTTTCAGTCTTCACCACGCGCGTCTCACCGGCAGGCTGTCAAGCGCATTTTCAGGTATCTCACCTATGCGCCTGATCTTGGTCTTTATTATTCAGCATCATCATCACTTGTTTTATCTGGCTTTTCGGACGCCGACTTTGGTGGGTGCCGGTTGGATCGCAAGTCGACTTCCGGTACTTGCCAGTTTCTTGGTTCTTCCCTTGTATCTTGGTCTTCTCGAAAGCAATCTGGAGTTGCTCTTTCGACCACAGAGGCCGAGTACGTAGCTGCTGCTAGCTGCTGCTCACAGATGGTTTGGATGATTTCCACTCTTCGAGACTTTGGGTTGCTCTTTCCTACCAGGGTTCCATTGTTTTGCGATAGCACTAGTGCTATTAGTGTAGGGAAAAACCCGTGTCTTCATTCAAAAACCAAACATATTGATGTGCGCTTTCACTTCTTGCGGGATCAATATGAGAAAGGTGTCATTGACCTTATTCATGTTGATACCCATCATCAGTTAGCTGACATTTTTACCAAACCCCTAGATCAGTCTACTTTTGAGCGTTTACGAGGGGATTTGGGTGTTGTGTATCCTTTTTAGGATATTTTGCGTCAGTTTTTCTTTGCTCTTTACTCTTTTCTTGAGTCTTTCTGTGTGTGATCATATCTTGCATTTTCACGTATCACACTTTAGAGATGCTTCTGTTATATGATTGAACTGCTTTACTTATTCTAGCAGGTATATGCTTTTGATTACATGTCGTTGATCATGCTTTGATTCAGTTCACTTGATATACCTGATATCTGTCATATGCATGGCTTTTACGCTTTCAACTTGAAAAATGATCACCATTGCTTCTGGTAACTAGCATGTGTAGGCTGAGTGCTTTTGCTATCTGTTACATGCCTTGTAGCCAGTTCATCACATAGATGCAGATATGCAACTTAGACATCTTTATGCTTTAACATGGAAAATATGCTATAAAAATGATAAAAAAAAAATCAAAATGAATGAAAATTCCATGGCCTTTTATGCTTAAGTTGAAAAGATCCAAGTGGGTTTGCTTTGTCGCATTGCATTGTTCTGGACTGCTTACCATAGCACCTTGGTATGAACTAGGACAGTGTAGTGTATGCCCAGACCAATGTCTTAAGCTTCTGATGGTCCAGTTCTGGCCTAGGCTTGACTTGGTCGGTTAGCATAAGGTTTGACATGCAAATAACCCTTGGCAAAAATGAAAAAGGAAAATGAAAAAGCCTGAACTTTAAAAGGATAACAAGTTTGCCGAAGCACCTTGTTTTTGAACAAAGCTTATCTTGGTAGATATCAGCTAGCTTCTGCATCTCATGTTTTACCTTGCTCACTTATTGGAACATATGGTGATGCTTTTGTTTGCCAAAACTAGAAAATGCGTGCTAAATGACTTTCTTTAGATATCATCTCTTGCACTGATCATGCCATGTGTCGTAGACAGTATTTCTTTTGCTATACCTGTTAGATACTGTATTTGCAGTCAATCATATCTGAGAAGCATGCTTTCCACACTCCACCTGCACCCCAGTTGCATTTACTGCATATTTTGAGGGGGAGTCGCATTTCAGGGGGAGTCTGTGTCTCTTTTGAGTGCTTGATGAGTTCACTTGTCAACAAGGGGGAGAAAATTTGGGATCAGAGTTTAAGGGGGAGTTCTTACTCTGATGATATCCTTGTTATTTTGAAATCGCACTCATTTTGAGTTTTTATGTTTTGGTTAACCATAATGACCGGTTCTTGCTTTTGTTTGGCCTTTTGGTCATTAAGGTTAAACTTTTACCTTATTTTTTTCTTCTTCTTTGTTCTCTTGTGTTTTGTTTTCGTGTTTCCACATTTGTTCACAGGTGCTGAAGAGCTGAGAATTGAGGAGTGTTGACAATGCACTCATCAAGGGGGAGATTGAGGAGCCATGCTGAATAGCGTGGGCCTCATGGCTCCAGAAGTGATGAGTCATTGTCAACGATAGTCAACAAGGACTGAAGAAGAGAAGAGATCTGCTGTTTCATGGGCCGCGTGTGACTCAGGTACACGGGCAGCGAGCGACTGTCGGGCAGAGGAGGCTGCGAAGTCGGGCTGGCCCAATCCGGGTGCATGGGCCAGAAGCAGTAGAAGACCCACTGGGCTGTTGACCAGGACTGACTCAGGTACACGGGCGGTGAGCGATTGCCGGGCTGAGAGAGCTGCGGAGTCGGGCCGGCCCAATCCAGGTACCTGGTGCAAAGCTGGTGGAGGCTTTGTCAGTTTCGGCGTAAAACTGACAACCGTTGATTCTGTATCCGACTGTCCAGAAGAATAGCTTCAGGATATGTCATCTGTTACTCTAGGCCCACAGTCAGTCAGTTGTGTCTGTAAAAATACCTAAGGGCAGTAGAGTCTTTTTTCTGTATCTTTGAGTCTGTAAAACCCTAAGGGGTTGGTAGAATATTCCTAGTGTTGGGCTGCCTATAAATAGCACCCCAATCCCTAGGGTTTGGACTACCCTTTTGAGCTGAAATCAAATCCACCTATTGGGTCACTTTGTCTCACGTTTTCTCTCTCCTGTGTGCGCCGCCAGGGGCTTCCTCTCCCTGTTCTTGCATTATTTTCACTCAAATCTCTTGGATGCTTTAATGCTTTGGTCCCTGGTGAATTTATTGCTTGCATTCTGTTCGGTTTGGGGAGTTATTGCCTTACCTACGGGCTGCTGAATTTATTCTTGAAGAGAAGCTTCTTCGGCTGGGTGTGTTCTTCACGGTGTTAGTACTAGTTCTTGCTGTTGCAAGTAGTACTGCTTTACTGTAGCTACAGTGTTCGGCTGCAGCTTTTCACCTTCTATTGCCCAGCTTTTTGATCGAAGCTGACAGTCTCTTTTGCCTTTTCCTGGTATGTCTGGCGAAGCTCGGTTCCGTGCGAAGCCCCTCAACTCCGTGAGGCAAGCTCCGATCGAACCTTGTTAAAGGCTTCGCTCAGACTTCGAACTTTGGTTTCTGTGTCTGAGTTGCTAGCTTCGAAGTTCTCCCTGTATCGAAATCATCGCATACTTCGAACTGGCATACTCCGAATCTATCTGTTCGAAGTGCACACTTCGTTGGGCTTCGAAGTGGGGTTCGAAGTTTTGTCTGTTCTGACAAACTTCGCTTCTTTGTTCGAAGGTTTAGCTCCGAAAGCCTTCGGTTCTAAGTGTGTTCGAAGTTTTGTCTTCGAAGTGCATACTTCGAAGCAGGCTTCGGCACTGTTTTACTTCGCTCCGAAGCTCGTGACTCGAAGTTGCATTCGAAGTCTTGTCTTCGAAGTGCTTACTTCGAACCAAGCTCCGGGACTGCTTTTACTTTGCTTCGAAGTACACTTCGCTTCTTACTTCTTCGAACTAGGCTAGACAAAGCTCGTGACTCGAAGTTGCGTTCGAAGTCTTGTCTTCGAAGTGCATACTTTGAACCAAGCTCCGGCACTGTTTTACTTCGCTCCGAAGCACACTCCGCTTTTTCTACTTCGAACTAGGCTAGACAGCGACACCTTCGGCATTTCGGACAGACTCCGTCACCATCCTCCGAAGCGGACTTCGACGTGCGAAGGGGGCTTCGCCGAGTACCGAACAGGAGACATATTTGGACAGTAACTTCTCTTTTCTCTTACACATACTTAGATCATTACCTTGAGAAGTATAGGCCTGTTATACCTTGTTCATCTGACTAGTTGCACTACATTATTAGATCACTGTCTATCATCAGATGCTTCTAGGTTAGAAACCTTTAGACTTAGGCCTTCGGTGTATTTTCTGCTGCGTAGTATTTTTGAGGTGCGTTGGGTATTGGGAACAGGCCATTGATTCGAAAGAATTTTTAAGGCGCCCATTCACCCCCCCCTCTGGTCGCTACTTTCGGTCCTACAGAGGGGTATTTATAGGGGTCGCCGGCGGTGGTTTTGGCAAGGGAATTGGAGGAAACCCGAAGGGTTCCTAATCTCTCCGGCGAGGTTTCTATTTGCGTCGAAAAGCTTCCATGAATGCGGAAACGCGTCGGCAATAGATGGAAAGGGGGCGGTGGTGTCTGGGGAAAGTGATCCGGGGACAATCCGGGCGATCGCGGGCGGCTGGCGGCGAGGAATTGGAAAAGAAATCGCCGGAAGGAAAGGGGGCAATCCCCTTCCATCGGAGACGATGGATCTGACAGGTGGCCCCCACCTGTCAGTGACCGAGCGTTAAGCCAACAGCACCGACAGGCGGGCCACACAGGTCAGAGGGCGAAAGCGGGCGCAGGTGACTGCCGGGTGGGGCCATGGCGGGCGCGGGCGGGAGAGAGAGGCGGGAGGCAGCGCCGACATGAGGACCCCACCTGTCAGTGACACGCGGCTGGGCTGGGCTAGGCTGGAGGTGAATTAGAGGTTGAGGCCCATTAGGAATTTAAATACTTTTCCGATTTAAAATAATTCTAGTAATTCATATTTTTGTTTAAGGGTTGAATTGTTGTTGATAAAAGTTTGTAAAAATTCCTAAAATTATATTTTGGCCTCTAGTTTATCTCATAAAATTTTTAGGTTCAGATTTTGAATATTTCTCCCTGTTTTGGCTTTATTAGGGCTCTTTTGGGATTTTCTCCAATACTAAAATTCAGAAATTTCTTTAATCATATTTTTCTTTTAGTTTATTTCCTTTTAATTCTTGGGGTGTTACACCAGGCCCCTTTGCTATATAAGGAAATGGAAAGGCTGAATTTAGGGATCACCACCCGAGCGTACCACGCTGCTTTAGAGTCTAGACCTGTCTTGATAGACTAGATCCGGGAAGCATAGAAGGAAGACCCAGACATCTTGGAGATCCAACAGAACATGCGGAAGGGTAAAGCCCCGGATTCTCCGAGGATGAGCACGGTACCATCTGGTTTGGAAACCGGATATGCGTACTCGACAAGCCTGAGTTGAAGACTCTCATCCTTCAAGAATCCCATGATACTCTATACTCCATATATCCCGGGAGTACAAAGATGTATCAAGACCTAAAGGAGAAATATTGGTGGGTCAGCATGAAGAGGGAAATAGCTGGGTATGTGGCCAAGTGCGACACATGCCGGCGAGTCAAGGCAGAGCACCAAAGACCTGCTGGACTGTTGCAACCCCTTAAGGTCCCCGAATGGAAGTGGGAAGAGATAGGAATGTATTTCATCACGCGACTACCCAGGACCCAAGCTGGTCATGACTCTATCTGGGTGATCGTCGACCGACTCACCAAGTTGGCTCACTTCATCCCCGTCAAGACAACTTACACCGTCGCCAAGTTGGCCGAATTGTATATGACCCATATTGTGTGCCTGCAGGGAGTTCCAAAGAAGATTGTATCTAACCGTGGGAGTCAGTTTACCTCTAAGTTTTGGAAGAACCTTCAAGAGGAACTCGGCACCCGGCTGAACTTTAATTTAGCACCGCCTATCATCCTCAAACCGATGGTCAAACTGAAAGGGTCAACCAGATATTGGAGGATATGCTTAGAGCTTGCGCTCTAGACTTTGGCAGAATGTGGGACAAGAACTTGCCCTATGCGGAGTCCTCCTACAACAACAGCTATCAAGTTAGCCTGCAGATGTCCCCGTTCGAAGCACTTTATGGGCATAAGTGCAGAACGTCGTTGCTCTGGGATCAGACTGGAGAGTTACAACTATTTGGGACTGATATATTAAGAGAAGCCGAAGAAAAGGTCAAGATCATTAGGGACAGATTGAAGATAGCCCAGTCCCGACAGAAGAGCTACGCCGATAACCGACGAAGAGACCTAACCTTTGAGGAGGGTGATTATGTCTATCTCTGAGTCACTCCCCTCCGTGGTACTCAAAGATTCAACATGAAAGGCAAGCTAGCACCCCGCTATGTCGGACCTTTTCAGATCCTTCGACGGCAAGGAGAAGTGGCATATCAATTAGAACTGCATCCATCTCTGGCTGGAGTCCATGATGTGTTCCACGTCTCTCAGCTGAAGAAGTGTCTTCGTGTGCCCGCCGAACAGGCCGATCTCCAACAACTCAACGTCCAAGAGGATTTGACCTACATCGAGAAACCCATCAAGATCATGGAGACAAAGGAAAGAGTAACCAGGAGCCGTGTGGTTCGCTTCTGCATGGTTCAGTGGGACAACCACCTCGTTGAAGAAGCCACATGGGAAAAAGAAGACGAGTTAAAAGCCCAATACCCCGAGTTATTCGAGTAGCGTTCCAATCTCGAGGACGAGATTCTTTGTAAGGGGGATAGGTTTGTAACACCCCAAATTTTCAAAGAAATAAAAATATCATTTAATGTATTTTTCTGGAATTATTTAATTTGGAAATGCCTTTAATGCCCTTCTTAGCCTATTTGAACTACAACCTAGTTCAAATGACCAAACAAGAGGCTGGAAACTTTTGTATGAGTTCCCAAGACCAAAATATATTTTTGAGAATTTTTACAAATTTTTATCACCCTTGGAAGTAGCCCAAATATTTTAAATCAATTTCTATAATTATTTTTATTCGGAAAAGAATTGAAATAGTAACGGCCACTTCCCCCTCTTCTCTCTCCCCCGGCCGGCCCAGCCCGCTCCCTTCCCACGCCTCGGACTGACACCCGAGCCCCACTCGTCAGTAGCCTTCTCCCTCCGCGCGCCCGCCCGCCACCTCGGCCCCACCTGTCGGCGCCACCCCACTCTCAGCCGAACCCGACCCCACCCGTCAGCCCCGCCCGCTGTCGCGCCCGCGCCCGCTGCCCGGTGGACCCCACCTGTCGAACCCATCGTCCACCTCGCGCCAACCCCCCTAACTTCGCCGGCCCCCAATCCCGCCTCGGATCCGCCCCCGCCAGCCCCCTCGCGTTAATTCACCGACCCCATTAACACCTCCGCGACGCGCCGGCCGTTTCCCCTCATTAACCCACGCGCTATCGCCCTGTCACTCGCATGCATGGTAAGAGCTCGCCGGTGTTACTCTCGGCCTTCACCCGATTGCGCCCCCTCTACCCCGCTAGTGCCTCTATTTAAACCCCTCACCTCCGCCACGTTCAACCCACACGTCCATTCGCGCTTAGACTGAACAGAACGCCCGAGATGCTCCCTTAAACGCCACTCCACCACCTTCGCTCCAGCCGCCGCTCGCCGTCGCCGGAGACCTCCTTCACCCTAGGTGACCGCACCTCCGTGACCGCCAGGACCTCACCGACCTCGGCCACCCCTCCGCTGACAACGAACCCCGCTGGAACGCCATCACCGACGAGGAACCCGAACCCCTCCACCATCTACCCTCGTCGCCGACCACGCTCCGATGACCTCTCGCCTCGCCTAAGGTACCCTCGTGATCCCCGTAGTGTCCTCCTTCCATTTTAGCCCTTAGGACCCCTCGCCGTCGCTCGCCGTGGCCCCTGGCCCGCTTGCCGTCGCCGGAGAAGACGACCGGCACTGGTCGAGTACCCGTGCCGTGTCGGATTCGATCCCGGCCGTGCGATCCAGATATGACGGTGGTGATTAAATCCCTCATGTGGTTTAATCGAATCTGTTAGATATCGGTGAAGCGTTACGTTTTAATCTGAGCCGTTCGCTAGTATTTAAATCCCGCATCGCATCTGGCCCGTCCATCGCGTACCGTTTCAACGTTTTAATCCTGGCCGTCCGCGGTGACTTAGCGCCCCTGCCTCGCCCGTGGCCGCCCGATCGCGATCCAATGGCAGATCTCGATCCGGCCGACGCGCACAGTGCGCGGGTTCACCGTGAGCCCGGTTCACCGTGGACCCCAGGCTGTTTTTGATTTAAATTAAATTCCAGAAACTGTTTTAAACTTGTAAAATTCATATCTGGCGCATTTTAACTCCAAAAATTATCATTTCAATTCCAGAAAATTTATAATTTTATTCTCTACATGTTAATGCAATAAAAACAGTATGCTTACTTTGAATATCTCATACTTATTTAATAGGGTATTCAAATGCACTTTAGGGTAAATTACAAAATGATTCATTTCAATTTTAGCAAAATTTATCTTTTATTCTTTTCCTATTAATACAATGAAACCACTAAGTTTACTCTGAACCTTTTATTTTAAATTAGTTAGAAAACTTAAAATAAAATTTTTCACATTATTATCTCTTGTATAAAGGACAACATTTCATTATAGTTCATTTTAAAATATTCATAAAATGAATTTCAGAAACTTAACAACTTCATTTTCCTTAAATTAACCCAATCAAAACCTATGTGCTTGTTGTGTGATTTTGGATTGTTTAATTGAATGTTATATTTATTTTATTTATTTCGAGAAGACTACGACGTCGTCGAGGAGCCGGAATACTTTCCCGAAGTTCCTCCCTCCCCTTTCGCTGAACAAGGCAAGTCACCAAACCAATCTTTTGAGCATATTGAACTCATGTTTTATTAAACTATCGCTAAAACACATAGGATATACATGCATTAGTCAAATGGAACCCTTACAATATATTTATTTAGGATCCCCCGACCTTGATGTGCAACCCAAGCCATGCTATCTAGCCTAAACTCCTTGTCACCATGTGATTAGTACTATTAGCTAGTGTCCAATGTATCGACACGATTGCTATAGGATTAAAAATGAGTCGTAGTAACTTGATTCTACTATATGATCCCCGTTATCCTTATCTTTGGAATTCTGTTGGTGATAGAGTTTTGGTTGTGCGTGTATGCATGGTGGGTTCCGGGTGCAAGCTAGGGCATTGGTCGGTAGCACCCGGGGCACTATAAGGACTGGTCTGCGGGATCCGTTGCAATACACTTCCGTACTAACCACAAGTCTAGTGGGTAAGTCCTAACTAAGGTATGGAGTGTTCCAAACTGAGGCCACCACTTGGAGATGGGTCAAGCAGCACCTGCGGGTGGCTTGTACCGACGTGGCGCAAAAGGGGTGCGACGTTAGCCGGGATGCGGCCCGGCGCGCCGGCGAAACCTAGAGCGGGTGGTTATCGCTTGGAGCATTTCATTTTGAGGTTTTGGCACGAGTTCTCGTGGTATGAGTCATCTCGTTACACCTTGGTGTTTGGGATGAGTGCGTGCCTTGTGGGTACAGTAGTACACCTCTGATCAGAGTTATAAATCTTTTCGAAAAGCCGAGCCCACGGTCAAGGGCGGGTTGCGTGACATCCCACAGTTAGTTTACTTTTGGAATGGATGTGCATGATGGTTTGACATGTAAGGACTGTTGTGCGAGGAGGGAAAACGTACTCCTCGAGTTAGATGGTATTATTGATGTTCATGTTTATTATTCCGCATGATAAAATTTGACTACACTAAATGCGATAACTGAAAATTTGACTACACTACATGTGTTGACAGCAATGTCTTATTGGTTGGTGTGACATCTTTAATTTGGTGCTGATGATAGCAGGCTTCCAGAAATTCCGTAAACTGTTAGTTGATGAGTTTGTGCTAATGTTGATAATCTAAAATTCTGGTTTTATTTCATAAGTTTGTGGTGATATTCTCGATCTAAAATATGCAGAGCAGATCTTGCATTTGAGAGTTGCAGTGACAAGCGTGTAGTTACCAAACACCATGGCAGCCCTATCAGAAGAAATCCAGTGAGCCCATGCATGGTGGCGAGTCGGGATAAGCGGATAAGCCGACGTGTCACCTCTTCCCGCCCTCCCGCTTCCCTGGCCACCCAGGCTATCACACGACCCGCGCTGTCGTCGCGCGCGGCCTCCCCTTCCTCTCCCACACGTTGCGATTCTGTGACCGAGCTCACGCGGGACAAGAAGAGATGAAGCTAGCGTCGTCCCCCGTGCCGGCCGTCCTCACGGCCGCGGCCGCGGCCTCAGTCGTCGTAAGGCCAACGTCTCATCGCGCGCTCCTCCACGCCGCGAGCGTCGGCGGCGGAAGGCGCGACGTGCTGGCGGCGGGCGGCGTGGCGGCGCTGCTGGTGGCGCTGTGGCCGTGCGGGACGGCGAGGGCGGCGTCGGACGAGGAGTACGTGAGCGAGACCAAGGATGTGATCGGCAAGGTGCGGTCGACGATCAGCATGGACAAGGCTGACCCAGGCGTGGCGACGGCGGTGGAGGAGCTCCGGGAACTGTCCAACTCGTGGGTGGCCAAGTACCGGCGGGAGAAGTCGCTGCTGGGGCGGCCGTCGTTCAGGGAGATGTACTCGGCGCTCAACGCCGTTTCCGGCCACTACATCAGCTTCGGCCCAACGGCACCCATCCCCAACAAGCGCCGGGTGCGTATCCTCGAGGAGATGGACACCGCCGAGAAGGCGCTGCTCCGCGGGAGGTGATGAGCCGACGCCAGCGACGCACGCTGCTCCGGCGAGATCCACGCGTACGGCGCCGCCCTTCCTTTTTGTATCTAAATATAATACCATCGTATATACGTGCAGACGTGCTTGCTCCCTGCACCGATGGGAGCGACCGTCGCGTTGCTTGTCGAGACGAATCTTGTTGAGCTTTGGTATTACGACCTTGTGTGCATTTCCTGTATGATTTATGGATACCGTCTTGATCTCCATTTCGATTACATTGTGAACCGGCGCTCCTCGTCGTCGTGGAGGCTCTGTTCCCTCTGGCGTGGAATCACCCGATGGCCGATGCGCTCCGCCGGCCGGCAGTCATGTCGCAGAACAATGCCATAAATCGACGTCGTAGGATCGCCGTCGTCATTAGCGCGCACCCCCAGCTTTGTGCGGGTATCTCGTGGCCATTTCTTGTCCGGAGCAGCAGATGAGATTGTACGTGTACAATGTACATGCAAGACGCCGTATCTTAACAATTTCATGTGTCGTTGGAAAGGATACAGAGTCACCGGCACAAAAAGATTTGAGATTGGGAGGAAAAAAATCGTTCCGATTAACATTACTTAGGTTCAGAGTCAAGAGAGCTGCGGATGCTCATCTATGTTGAATATGAATAACTTATACTTTAATATCACCGATAGACGAAATACTAACGTAACGATGAGAGTCGGTAACACAATTCAAGACCCAGGATGATGTACAAGTAGCTCTTGACACAGCGGAAAGTATCGATGCCCTTTGCGTTGTAGTTCCATCGTCTAAGTAGGGCATTGATCTGTAATGTATATGGATGAAGTGGTCTGTAACAATTACAAATTCTACAATGTATCAAATAGCAAAAAAAATTAAATGGGTCCCTCCATACACTACAGAAAAACAGCAAGTTAAGCTCAACCGAAGAAGCTAACTTATGTCGGCAAAATGCTAAATTTCGTCGATTTTTGGCCGACGAAAGTGCACAGACATTAGTTGACTACATTTCATCGGCCGCCGACGAAAGATAATTAACTTATGTCAACTATGTGTGACTGATGGAAGTTATACGTTTGACGAGAAAAAACAGTAACTTCCGTCGGCCAAAGCTAGCCGATGAAAGTTAATTGCTGATAACTTTAAGTGATTTTAGTCGACGGAAGTTAAGTTTTTTTTCTTTTTGCTTTATCCATCCATGCAGCACAGCAAGCCCAATTCTTTTATTTGGATCAATTTCAGAACACATGCAAATGTATTTCCAGTAGAGGCATCAAAACACAATTGGTATTTATATAAAAAAATATGATACCTTAATCAGTTTAACAGGGGCACTTACGCCAATTTGGGATCAGGTGCACCGCAATCAGCACATACCCGATTGTCGCTTTTTAACATTAGGTCCTTCAATTTTCTTGCACAGAAGTTCTGCTATTTTGCTTGGGTTTATCATCACTATCCATATGATGCCATATTTTCTTTAAGAAGGTTATTTGTTTCTTACCATCTTGGCAACATAGTTGTCAAGGATCCAATCAACGTAGCAACCATCAATGGCTCCTGCAGGGCATCAGCAGGAGAATTCACTGAATCTTCATCAAGGTACTCTGTGAAGAAAAATGTTTCATCACATACTGGAATAAACAGCATTAGGGAGCATGGAATAAACATACTACTTCCACGTAAGAAGAACATACCTCCCAGGCATTAAACATCCTATAAGGTGAGTGGCGACACTACACTGCACGTCGTGTTAAATAAATTGCATTAAGAAATAAAGCATCTGTGTTAAATGGATTGCTCTTAGTAGATGCAATCATATAGAATCATTGTCATTATTAATTATATCACCACCTTCAGTTAAGGAGAAATTCTGCAGCTTAAAGTTCAGTTGCCTGCTCCAGTCCAGTACCTAGCATCACAGAAGTATGGCAATATAAGAACAAATGTTTTGATAACACCAGTAAAAGAAGTAGCAATTCAGGGTAAAGTGGGTACACTCGAGCTGCAGAAAGCAGGAACACATACATTAGAATAAACTGGATAACTTTAGCTCTGAACATGAGAAAAGCATGAACATACATAAACTCTGAACCTTGTCAGACATATGCCATCAGGATGCAACATGAAAACTTGAAATTGTGTGGGAGTACAATGAACATTTCATGTCAGGAAAAAAACATATGCTTAAAATGCAAGCACGATGTTTCAACACATTTCAAAAATAACACATGCAGTTATTTTCATTTTTCCCTATAAACATCACATGCTCATCAAAGGGCGACAAGCATAGACCCTAAAATTTGTCAGAACATTATGTACTAAAAATTAGGTTTAGTAGACTCGCTGTATACAATGAAAAATGCTGTCAGTGTTGTTGCGATATAATCAGCTGTTAAGACCAAGCATATAATGTTTACTACATGCATTCACTATGATTTCTATTTAACATTACATTGAACAACGATGGATGGATGGTTAAAATGCCATTCGCAAGGTGAAACAACAATGTACGAACCATTTGGATACCAATGTATAAAGGCTTACTTATGACACAATGTCATGGCCTCAGATCATGGGTCGAAGGACCTGGCCCGCCTGTGAACAGTACTACGTAGTAGTAGAATAGATCAATTACAGGGTTAGTCTTGTGTCTATATAAACAAGGCCCCAATAGGTGTTTAGGTTGTCGAGTAGTTCAGTTTGACTATTGTCTTCTTGTATCTCTACCTCTTCGCCGTGGCGCTGCAACGGCGCCGTCGCAACGGAGAGGTCCAGGCCCTTGACCAACTACCTAGTTTGAGACGATTAGTCCCTACCAACCAGTGTGTTATCCCTACCGGTGACACACAATGATGTAGATTACCACAAATGCCATCTTCCCTGTCACTGTATATCAGTGAACACTCGATGCAATGTTTTCCGCTTCCCACTTGAATTTGACGATATTATGAGATGTGAACAGATCAATACAGACACATAAAAACATCATGCGTACAGCTCTAGAGAATTTACCATAGCATTTCCAAGTTCCACAAGAAACAACGCAAATAAGTGTAGCAACAAGCAACATAACTCTAGGTACTACTAATCTGAGCCTCTCATCTCATTTCCAGAAACAAAGGCCGGAAAGAAAAACTCTTGAGTCCTCACCTCTGGTGACGGCGACGGCGAAAGCGGCAAGGGCACAGAGGGCTACGAAAGACATCACGCGAGCCCCCGCCATTCCCAGCCCAGTCTAGCTCAAATCCACACGACCAGCCAAGCGCTGCCCCCAGAAAAAACAAATTGAAACAAGAGTAGCACGACGATTAGAAGAAATTAAGCACGGCGAGGGCTAAACTCCACCAGCGAGAGGAGGACGCCGGGGTCGCAGAGGGAGAAGGCAACGCGACGAGCACGGCTTGGCCTCTATGGAGGAGGAGGGGGCAAGGAGGAGGCACACGCTCCAAGGTGGTGGCGGGGAGGCAGTGTGGTGGGGTCGAGGGGAGGCAGCGGCCAGGCGGTGCGGTGGCCGCGGCGGGGAGGAGGCAGGGAACGAAGGAATATGGCTAGGGTAGAACATGTGACGAAAAATATGAAAAAAAACGCATAACTTTGTCCGCCCGCACCTTAGTGGGTGAAAATTTAATTACCATCGGTTTAGGTATGGACGAAAATTATGAAAAAAAAGCGCATAACTTTGTCCGCTCGGACCTTAGCAGGTGAAAATTTAATTACCGTCGGTTTACGTATGTGTCGACATAAATTATGGTTTATTTATATCGATTTGATTGAGCCGACAGAAATTAGTCTTCTTTCGTCAGCTTTGTGATATGCTAAAGGAAGTTAATTTAATCGACGAAAGTGTCCAGTTTTCTTGTAATGATAGTATAAACACCCACACCATGGTGGGAGAGAAAAATATAATATTATTTTTTATTCCTTATAGGTGTTGTCTTTAGGCATATAGATATTAGAGTTATGGATGATTATATAGACTACTTACACAATATATATAAACTAGTTATAAAATTGTTTATTTTATATGAACCATTTTTGAGCAACATTATGGATGCCTTAAAAGTGAAGGATGGTAGTGACGACCTTTTGAACGCCACTGACTAGGGATGGACTCCTCGGTACAATTGGCTTAGGAGATTTTGTTACGTTGAGAGTGAACTGTAGAGTTGTGGGTCTCGAGGGTGATACTCCAACTTCAGAGTGTGTCTTTGATCATACATGGTGTTGGATAAAGTGCATGCATGATTATCACTTGCATACTTGCATGTAGGATCTCTCAATTGAATCGTGTCACCACTAGAAAACATGTCATTAGTATCAATGTAAAACCTTCTTTTAGTCACAGTTTTTGAACTAGTATTTTCTAGTGTTCGAAAAGGCGGCGCTAGGTGCTTTCCTAGGCGGGATTAGGCTCTAAGAATCACCCGAGCACCGCGCGGAACGCCTGGGTGGCTTGGGCGGTTGACCGTGGCGCCTAAGCGCCCTGGGCGGCGGCGAGGACTAGTATATATCACACGTTTTCAGGGGCAAACAGCAAAAACGCCATACTCTTTTAGGGTTTTTGAGTAGCCTAGGTATTCCAATTGTCCACGCCACTGCCGCTACTCCTACGTCGTGTGTTGGCACCGCTCATCGTGCTCTAGTGGTCTGGCCTCATGCTCAACTCGTTGTTGCCAGTGGCCATGCTGAGTAGAGCTAGAGAAGAGAAAAGAAGGCACAACTGCGGTCTGGAGGGGAAGACAGGGAGAGGACTATTAGCTACAAGCTAGAGGAAAAGCTGTAGAAAAGGAGTGGCCGCAACCGCCTGGAACCAGTAAGATAGTCTTGAATGCCTAGGGAACGCATGGAAGCAGACCGGGAACACATGGGAATGCATGGGAACCCGTCCTGACGAACGCATGGGGGAATGCATGGGAACCTGTCCTGACGAACGCGTAGGAAACAGAAAAATATATAGCTTTTGACTGTGGAATGCATGAGAAATAAAGGAAATAGAAGGTCAGATAGGCTGACTTGGGCACCCGCCTAGGCGCCCTTAGGAACTAGGCGCTAGGTCGTTGCCCAACTAGCGCATGGCACCTACGTGAACACTGGTACTGCCTATTCGAGACTAAAGGGTGACACATTAGTACCAATTGGTAATAATACAATATTTTAGTATCGTGTAGGAAACCCACCACCTAGTACTAAAAGACCAACTTTTAGTATCAACTTCTATGTAGTCGGGGGTGATGTGACATCTTCAAGCTCTCCACCCATATGTCTAGATTAGGCTTCAGATGAATGCCTAAAGAGAATGAACTAGGGATGAGAATGAATCAGATATGGATGAATATTAGTAATATCATATCATTTTTCATATTTTTCGGATTCAGATTCAGATACTCCAGATATAGATACTCCAAAAAATTTGAATCCAAATCTGTATCCGAAAAAAAATTGTATAAAAAATCAGATCTGAAACCATTTTCATCCCTATGATGAACCGATGAGATAACCTTGCCACTATCGAGCCCCTAAGTATCTCGAACAGCCCTATGCTCTTACTATGATAACCTAGATCTCAACATCAGATTGTTAATACCTAGACTACCCATCATCCTTGAGAAGATCTGCCCTAAGGTGCCTCCTCCCAAGCTTAACTACCCTAAGCTTATGTTCATGTGAACAAGCTTGAGAGACTTACACCTATCACACGACAGATTCACCAAAGCGAGGCCCACTATACTATCTTGGCCATAATATACCTTTTTTAAGGTGATATGACGAATTCCTATAAAAACAAAATAAGTAATAGCACAATACATAACAATATTTGTCAAAGACCATGTGCTATGTTAGGTGACACTTTTTGCAACAGGTAAGCTACTGACATCATATTTCTTGTCAGTAGGGATGACAGTTTTATCCGTGGGTGCGGGTACTCGAGGGTATCCGACTCGACAGGCACAGGTTTGGGTTTAATTTTGTATCCATGGGTTCAAGGGTTAGGATATCTATTTATTTTTAGGTCGGACATGGATTTAGATTTTAACCCGTGGGTATCCACGGGTTTACCCGATTACTTAAAATTACATAGAGTCTAGACCATTTCCCATTCATTTCTTGTGATAATGTTATGTTGAGTTATTTCATCATTTAAAACTATGTACTGGTAATATGATAATGTCTTGTTTGTTGTGGATTTTAAATTATATTTATGTTGTAATATAATTCATGTAGAGTATAAACTGAATATGTGGGTGTTGTAGCAATTGTGTTAGCTACAACACAGGTTTTGTGTATATATGGTGTATAAAATAAACCTTGAAGGGTTCTCTTAGAAGGAGAAAAGATTTATACTGGTTCGGACCTCCCTAGAGGGATAAAAGCCCTACGTCCAGTTTGTGGTGGATTTGGCATAGTTTGACTCGGTTGAATCTAATGGATCCGGAGCCTCCTCTATTACAAGGGATTGGCCCTTCTTTTATAGGCATGCAAGCCAAAAGAAAAGACCTAAATGCCCTCTATAAGTCATAGGCTTTATAGGGGCAAGAAGGAAAAAAGACTAGTCTACTAAACAAAGTGATTTATAATTTTACAGACGTGTCAGATAAACGTCACTTCTGAGTAGCTAAATGACATACTTGGGGCAGAGGGGTCCCCGGTATGGCTCTACACTGTAGCAGAGTGGAGATATTTTCTTGGTTCGATGTAGTGGCCGGAGCTCTTCGGGCAGAGACTGTGATTAAGGCTTCGAAGGGCACTCCGAAGTGGACTTCGAAGCATGCTCCGAACGGAACTCCGAAAGGACTCGGAGACAACTTTGACTGGAGAGGGTCTGGAGATTGTCTTTGGGGAGCTCCGAAAGAAGCCTGGAGGTTAACTCCGAAGAGAACTCGGAGGTTAACTCCGAAGAGAGCTCCGAAGGAAGCTTGGAGACCTGGCTTCAGAAGACTTCGGAGGAAGCCTGGAGGCTTCGGCTCCGCAGAGATGCTTGGAAACACCTTCGACATGGAGGAATCTGCTTCAATAGTGTTAGGCTCTGGGCCGGACTCCTATGGAGGCTGATGTCATTTGGCCCCTGTACAAGGGAAAACTTATTTCCCCAACAGTAGCCCCTCGCCCTCAGCCCTTCAGAACGAAGGGATGCGTGCGCCTCTAGACAAATGATAGTAAAAAATAACTTCAGAGAAGACAGGCCTTTGGAGCTTGGACCGAAGGGGGCTTCGACTTGCGCAGGCAATAATTGCCTGCCTCGGCTGATAGAGTGACCTCGGGGAGACCAAATGACTCCGCAACGGCTACAAAACTGACCGTTATAGTGCTCTGATTCGCTTCAACTTCGCCTGAGGCCCACCTATCATAGACTTCGGCACGGCAACTGTCGGGATTTTTATCGCCTATAAAAAGGGGGTTTACCGCATACGGCTTTGACACACTCTCATTTGCTTCTTTCTCAACTCCTATCATCATTCGCTCTCTTATCTTCACCTTTAGCTTCGCGTAGAGCGGGCTTCGCAAGCTTTAGTGCCCTTCGCGCCGAAGCCCCACAACATGCCGAAGAAAGTTGCGTCGAAAAAGGCCTGGGCCCTAGGCGCGAGTTTGAGCTCTACCCAGGCGCAGGCGGCGGTGGCTGCGGCGGCGAAGCCAGCAGTGAGGCGCTTGGGGCCAAGGGACCTTCGTTCGCCATCGGACAAGTTCAAGCAGACCTTGGAAAGGAGGGCTTTGGCCTCAACAGAAGAGTCTGTACGGAAGGCTTGCGAGGGGAAGATATCGCCAGAGATCCAGCTTCGGGTATCGAAGAAGTCGGAGGCCATACCGAGGTCTCGAGCTGATGAGATAGTACTTTTCGAAGCTTTCTTCGAGGCCGACCTCGGGCTACCAGTGGTAGACATGCTGAGTGAAGTCTTAAAGGCCTACAACCTCAAGCTCTCTCAACTGTCGCCAAATGTCATGGCGAGGTTGGCCGTCTTTGAGTGGGCTATGAGGGTCGAAGGCTGCGAGGGGCCCACCGATATCTTCGTAGCCCTCCATGACGCCAACTGCCAGCCGAAGCAGAGGGAGGGGGCAGACCGCATCAAGAGGGCCTTGGCCTTTGGGAGCGCCAACTTCCAGCTTTGGAAGGAGTACCAAGACGCCTTCCCAGCGAGGACCGCCAATAGCAAGTGGTACTCGAAGTGGGACCAAGAGTAGTTCTATGCCTCAGTTGGCGTGAACTCTCCCCTTCGGAGTACCAACACGCTCATCCCCTACCGACGCGAAGGCGTGGTGAAGATGAGCCCCGACATCCTTCGCTCAAGGATTTTGCTTCTGCGGAGGGTGGCATCGAGGATGAGCATGAGGGACCTCGCGGAGGAGTACATCACTCTTCGGCTCAACCCCCTCGCGCTCTCTTGGCCGGAGGGTCTCTTTCAACCTTCGGGCTCAGAGAGCCCAAGCAAGGTGTCGGCGGAGCACCTTAGTAAGACTTCGATTTCTTTTCATCTTCATACTTCACAAAATAAACTTGTGCTGACTTGGAGTCTTGATGAAGCCGCTCACGAAGTGAGGACTCCGGAGGAGGCAATCGTGGCGGCGGAGCGCGTCGTCGGAGCCCCGACACTTGAGGAGCAAGCTCAACGACTTTCTCTGGTGGGGACTTGGGAACACTGGAATAGGGTGTGCGCCTGGCTCGGTGTCGAGGGGGTCCAAGCTCTGCCAGACTTCACCAGCCCTGCACCCTCAGCGAGCGGCTCCAAAAGGAAGAGGGTGGATGATGACGAACCCGAAGCCTCGAGGGTTCGCCCGGAGCTCCCAACAACCGAAGCCCCTACTGTGAAGGAGGCAATAGCTGCGAGCTCTGGAACTAGAGCGGAGCTAGCAGGGGCTCCGGCGGTAGCTATCAAAGTGGTGGCGGCGAGGGCCACGACGGCGACACCTTTGGGCGCAGGAGCTGAGGCTTCGCCCGCGCAGCGAAGGGATTAGGGAGCACACATCGCTCCTTCCTCCTTCGAAGAAATCTCCGATGAAGGTAAACACTTGAGCATACTTCTCTTTTCATACGCAGACATTGACTTGTACTTTTTTTGCAGATGTCGATGCCGGTGCGAGGCCTACCATACCGAAGTTGACGGAGGCCTCCGGTAGCAGCAGCAGCAGCGACAACATCAGCTCGAGGTTCGACAGCACTTCGTCCGAAGAGGACGGAGAGGACAGCTGTGGCGAAGGGAACCTTCGAGACGGGGCCGAAGAGCACATCGAGGTGGTGGACTGGAGCCCGTCTCCGCAGGTGTCCGCACCGGAGGTGGCTGTGGTGGAAATAGTCCGTCCTCTGCAGCCGAGGGGGCCTGTGACGGAGGCAACTATTCATGATTTCCACGAAGGTTGCGTTGCTGCAGGGTCAGGGGCTTGGTGGCTCAACTTAGCCGCTCGAGCCCCTTCGACCTCTTTGCAAACGCAAACGAAGCCCTCATCCAGGTGAGCAAAGTCCCACAGAATCTTTAAGTAGTACTTGCTTTTCAATCAACACTTATGATTTTCTTGAATCCTTTTAGGCCTTCGCACTAAATGCTGCAGCAACAATCTCTGTGGACCATCATATGGCTGACTTGGCAGAGGAGAGGGATGCCTCCTATGTGAGATCTCGGTGGAGGCCGAGAAATGAAGGCGAGCCGAAGCCTCCGTAGAGGCGGTGAGGGCCGAGGACGAGAAAGCGAGGGAGGTCTTGGTCTCAGAGACCAACAAGCTTCGGGCAGAACTTCGAGCTTCGGAGGAGGCCAGAGCGAAGCTAGGGGCGGAGAACTCTGATCTTCACGCAGCCGACCATTGCCTGGAGAACTTCGTGGTTCAAGGGGTCGACGAAGCTACCTCGAGCCTGACCACAGTCCTCGAGAAAATAGGGACTAAGTGTCAGGCTTCGGACTTTAGCCTCCAAGACCCAGTCGGGGATCGCGTCGAGTTCCTGAAGACTATGGTTGCGATGGTAGAAGTGTCAATGAATGGCTTCGCTCTCATGGTCCGTGTGAGGCTCGTCGAGGAGTGTGCTCGGGGAGAGGCACTGCGATGAAGGGCTCATGGAATGCTTCATGCGGAGGCCTTGGACGAAGGAGGGACTTCGAAGGGTGGTACTCCGAAGGTGGGGCTTCGGAGGGAGGAAGGATTCGGAGCGAGGCTTGCTCCGGAGCAAGGTTGACTTGAGGTGCTTCAGCCTGCATGGCTTCGGTACACGGACTGACGGAGTTCGAGCTGGGAGTAGCTGCGAAGCCATGGTGGTCCACTCCGGAGGTGTTGGTGCGAAGGCCCAAGGGCTTTGACGGCTTCGGCTCAAAACCGTCAGTGTATCGGAGACTGACTTCGGTGAGGCGAAGGCCACCAGGCTCAAGGCTTCTCGCCGAAGCTACCGCACCCTCGCGTGCGAAGGGAGGATTCTAGAAGGTCAAAGACTGCAAAGGCTGACACTGTCTGTTCTGTAAAAGGCTGACACTGTCCCCTCTGCAAAGCTGACAGAGAAGCCTCCAGAATAAAGGTGGACTACCTTTTGTACCCCCTAGTTCTGTAGAGTCAAATCCTTTGTAAACCCTAGGGGTAGTGTAGTCATTTCCTTTGGGTGAACTGTGGGCTATAAATATGGGGGCTCGGTAGGTAACATTTAACACTTTGAGCATTTACTGTTGAGCTCCTGTAGCCACACACTTCGTTGTATTTCATCCAGAGTTCAATTTATTTTGTGTTCCTTGTTCAAGCAGCGAAGCCCTGCGTCTTTGTGCTTTTTGCTTGAGCTTGTGTTACATACTTCGCTAGTTGTTGTGCACCGAAGCCTGTCTAGGCGAAGGTTGTTTGTTCTGCGAAGTGTGTTTTCAGTGTGCTGTCGCTCTGTGTAACTTGAGGCCAGACCTCACAGCTTACTAGCGAAGCCCTGTTCGAAGCCCGTTTTGCTTCTTGTGTCGAAGCCCTTAGCGAAGTCTGTTTGTGTGCGTGTAGACCTTCGGGTACGAAGCCCAGCACCAGTTGCTGCTGCCAAGTACTTGATCGGAGTCCTCAGAGGGCTGTCCACTCTTGCGAAGGGTGAAGTGCAAAGCCTGCTCGAAGCACCCTGTGTGCGGAGCCTGCACTGACTTAGCAGAGTAGATTTTCGAGGGTTGTTAGTGGAGCGAAGTCTTCTTGGCTTCGAACTTTTGTTCCTGCGAAGCCTGTGTTCGGAGCTGTCGAAGTACCTCCGAACCAGACCTTCGAAGGTTGTGTTCGAAGCCTGTTCCGCAGAAGACAGAACCAAACCGAAGGTTAGTTTTTAGCCCGAAATTTTAAAAGCTCCCATTCACCCCCCCTCTGGTCGCCGTTTCCGGTCCAACAATTGGTATCAGAGCAGGTTAAGATCACCAGTTGACCTTAACCGGTTTTGTGATCTGTTGGCGACATAGATAGAGGCAGTAAAATTCCTCTGTTCGATGGGACAGATTTCGCATACTGGAAGGTGCGCATGGAGGCTTACTTGTTAAGCCAAGGAAATGCAATTTGGGAGATTGTGGACTCACAATACTCCATCCCTAAGACTCGCACCTCTCAGACTGAGAATGATCAGTATAATGCCAATTCCAAGGCAAGAAATATACTGTTCATCGGTTTGAGTAGAAGTGAGTTTGATAGGGTGCAGCACCTTAGGACTGCTAGGGAGATTTGGACAACACTCACTGTCTTTCATGAGGGCTCTACTCAGATTAAGGCCAGGCGCCAAAGCACATACAATCAACAGTATCAGCTGTTTGTGCAGGCACCTGGTGAATCTATAGATGCCATGTTTTCCCGCTTTGACGCGATAGTGAGTAACTTACGGTTCAACGGGACGCTTGCTTACAGTGATCATGATAGGGCTATCAAACTTCTCTATGCTCTTGACCGTAGCATATGGGAAGTGAAGATATCCAGCATTGAAAAGTCCGCAGGATATGACACCTTGACCTGCGATGAACTCTTTAGCAAGCTGAAGTCCACAGAGATTGCCAAGGCATCTCTTGCAGTGCACAGAAGCTCTTTGCCACAGCTATTGGCATTGGTTTCAAGCACTAGCCGTGGCACCACTGCAGAACCAAGCACATCTGGCACTTGTGTTCTTGCAGATGGTTTTGCTTTATCCTCCCTGGTCTCCGTCACAAAGGAGCAGGTGGACACTCTAGCTGATGATGAGCTTGCTCTCATTGCCCGGAGGTTCACCCGTTTTCATCATGAGAGACGGGATCAGAGGAGAAGTGGTTTTAGTGGTTGCTATGAATGTGGCGACACTTCTCACATCAAGGCAAATTGCCCAAAGCTCAAAAAGAGAGATGAGAGTGAGCGCCCTAAATACCACAAGAAGGAGAGGAAACCCTTTGTGAAGGGCAAGCGCGGCAAGATGGCTAAGAAAGTAGCCAAGGCCGCTTCCAGAGCATTTGTTGCTGCTCTCAGTGACATCGACACTTCCTCAACTGAGGAGTCGAGCTCTGAGGAGGAGGAGGAGTCCCCAAGGAAGGAGGACAAGAAGGACAAGAAGGGACGAGACTTCACCGGTCTTTGCTTCATGGCCGACAGCGATCACAGCGGCGATGAGCTTGACTCATATGAGGTAAACCTATCATCTGACCAGCTACTAATTAAATTAGATGAGCTGAATGAAGTAGTGCTTGGTCAGGATAGATTACTTGTGCAAGCCGCTAGAGAAAGAAAAGACTTTAGACTTAGGCTAGAAACTATTTCTACTGAATATGCCATGCTTAAGTCTAAATTTGATGATGCTGAATGTGAGTCCTGTTCTGTTGTCATGAGTGAGCTTGCTCAGTTGCGTTCTGTTCATGCTCAAACTCTTTCTGAGCTTGAGACTGCACAGAAGCAGCTTTTGGAGGTGGATTATAGACCTCATGATGTTATTGATTGCATGAACTGCTCTTTATTACGCGAAAGCATTAATTTACGTGATAAGCATGTTCATGATTTAGAGGCTAGATTGGAGAGAGCCGGTAGTTCTAAGGATGTGCAGCCTATGTGTGACACTTGCATCACCCTTAAGGACCAGCTAGGCACTGTTAGAGAGCGAGCTGAGAACCTCATGTCAGAAAATGAATATCTCCTTTCCGTGGTTAATAAATGCACTGAGGGAAAGGGTAGGATGGATTTGCTCTTGGCCAAGACCAAGTTGTGTGCTGACAGAGCAGGGGTAGCTCTAGGTTTGGGTTTTGAGAGGATTTCTTCAGATAGTAAGACCAAAACTGTTTTTACCTCTCCCACTACCTTAGAGAAAGAGAGAGCTCTGTTAGACACCCCACCAGCCAAGAAACCTACCCGAACTCAAAAGAAAACCACTCCTCCTGCCAAGAAAAATCCTCCCAAGAAAACCACACAGAGAAAACCCAAGGAGCCTGTGAGAGTTGCTCCTGTGACCCATGAGAGTGCCCCCAGGAGAGTTTTTCACTGTTCCTACTGTCAGCGGGCGGGTCATTTGGTTGGGTTCTGTTTTCGTCGCATCAAGGATGAGCGACGCTCTCAGGCGATGAGTTACCAGGACATGCATTACCCATCTTTAGGTATGCATGAGTCTGAGTTTTACTATCGTCCTGCTTTTGAGGCTCCTCGTGCTTCTCGGAGAGGTTTTGCTCCTCGAAGTCTTCACTATGTTCCATATGGTGGTAGACCTCGGGCTAGCAGATTTGTACCTCGTCAGAGTAGGAGATCTCGACATGTTGTTCGTTCACAGCATGTAGGTAGACCTCGCACTTTGCATCATTCTGATTATTATGTGCGTAGACCGTCTGCTTTTACTGTGCCTACTACTCGTGTCACTCAGTGCTGGATGCCTCGTCATTATTTCACTCACCACAGCACTGAGCGATCGAGACATTCTTATCGTGTGTAGGCTACAGATCGAGGCTTGGAGGGCACGTGGATCATGGACTCCGGTTGTTCGCGCCACATGACCGGAGATGCAGCTTGGTTCTCCAGCCTCACCACAACCAAGCAAAGGGAACATATCACCTTCGGAAACAATCGAAGGAGTAGAGTGAAAGGTAAAGGTGTGGTAAGAATCAACTCGAATTTCACTCTCAAAGATGTTGCATTGGTTGAAAACCTGGGATACAATTTGCTGTCTGTATCTCAGTTGCTTGATGAGGGCTTCGAAGTGCGATTTCATCGCGATACTTCGCAAGTACTCAATTCTGTTGGCGTTGTGGTGTGTAAGATTTTTAGAGTTGGGAGAGTTTTTGGAGCTGATTTTTCAGAATCATCTGGTTCTTCTCACTGCCTTGTTGCACATTCGACTTCTGAGCTTTGGAAGTGGCATAGGAGACTAGGGCATATGAGCTTTGAGTTGCTCGCTCGTCTGAGCGCCCTAGGTCTGATCCGAGGATTGCCCAAGCTCAAGTTTGAGAAGAATTTAGTTTGCGCTCCTTGTCGACATGGAAAAATGATTGCCGCTTCGCATTCGCCAGTCACCACAGTGATGACTGAACAACCCAGAGAACTTCTCCATATGGACACTGTAGGTCCTTCTCGGGTTAGTTCTTTAGGCGGCAAGTGGTATGTATTAGTTATTGTCGACGATTTCTCTCGCTACTCTTGGGTCTTCTTTCTTGCCAGCAAGGATGAGGTGTTTTCACACCTTCGGAGCTTGGCTTTGAGACTTTTTACTGAACTCCCAGGTGCATTGAAATTCATTCGTAGTGATAATGGCACCGAGTTCAAAAATAGTCTCTTTGTTGACTTTTGCATGGAGCATGGCATAGAACATCAATTCTCTGCTCCGCGGGTTCCTCAACAGAACGGTGTTGTTGAGAGGAAGAACCGCACTTTGGTTGAGATGGCTAGGACGATGCTTGATGAGCATAGGACTCCTAGAAAATTCTGGGCTGAGGCCATGAACACTGCTTGTTACATCTCAAACCGAATCTTCTTGCGCTCAATTTTAAATTTGACATCTTATGAGCTGCGTTTTGGGAGACAGCCCAAGGTTACTCATCTTCGAGTTTTTGGCTGTCGCTGCTTTATCCTAAAACATGTTAACTTGGATAAATTTGAGTCGCGATCTTCTGACGGGATCTTTTTGGGTTACACTACTCATGGTCATTCTTATCGTGTTTATAATTTGGAAACTAACACTGTCATCGAGTCATGTGATGTGACTTTTGATGAATCAACCTCCTCTGTTAGTTCTGCTTTTGAACAGGCAAATGAACACGACATGGAACAGACCTTATTCGAAGACGAAGATCCCGGAGAATTCGAGGATGATCCCCTTCTACCCTCGACATCAACCCCCGAAGCTGACCCCGCTTCAACTACTTCGGCATGAGGTCCCGAAGCGACTACCTCAACATCGGTCATCTTGGACCACTTCAACACACAAGTTGAGGGGGAGACTGCATCCCGCCGCGAGGCTCCACACCATGTTCAAAGGATGCACCCTCCCGAGCAGATCATTGGTGAGCTTGATCAAAGGGTAACACGTTCTCACGCTCATTTCACTAATGCTGCTTTTGTTGCTTCTTTCGAGCCATTAGATGTTAGTCATACACTTTCTGACTCTAGTTGGATCAATGCCATGCATGAGGAACTTGAAAATTTTGAGAGAAACCAAGTCTGGACTTTAGTTGATCCTCCACCAAATGTTCATTTCATTGGTACAAAATGGATTTTCAAAAATAAACAAGGGGAGGATGGGACAATTGTTATAAACAAGGCTAGACTTGTAGCTCAGGGCTTTTCTCAACTAGAAGGGATTGATTTTACTGAAACTTTTGCACCTGTTGCTCGCCTTGAGGCCATTAGGATTTTGCTTGCCTTTGCGACATCCCGGGGATTCAAACTCTATCAAATGGATGTCAAAAGTGCTTTTCTTAATGGCTTCATAGGTGAAGATGTTTATGTAAAACAACCCCCTGGTTTTGAAAACCCCAAGTACCCACATAAAGTCCTTAAACTTCATAAGGCTCTTTATGGACTCAAGCAGGCCCCTCGGGCATGGTATGATAGACTTAAGACTTTTCTGCTTGAGCGTGGGTATTTGATGGGCTCTGTTGATAAAACACTGTTTACTCTCAAGCATGGCAAAGATTTCCTCCTAGTACAGATTTATGTGGATGATATCATCTTTGGTGGCTCTTCTCATGCTTTGGTTGCCGAGTTTGCAGATACCATGAGCAGGGAATTTGAAATGTCAATGATGGGTGAACTCACCTTTTTCCTTGGTTTGCAAATCAAGCAAAGCAAACAAGGTACTTTTGTCCACCAGACAAAGTACACCAAGGACCTGCTCAAGAAGTTCGACATGTCCGATGCGAAGCCCCTCGCCACTCCAATGACTACATCTATAGCATTGGATCCTGACGAAGATGGAGAAGCCGTCGATCAGAAGGAGTTCCGGAGCATGATCGGCTCCCTCCTCTACTTGACTGCCACGAGGCCGGACATACACTTCGCTGTGTGTCTGTGCGCTCGTTTTCAGGCTTCACCACGAGCTTCGCACCGCCAAGCGGTTAAGCGCATCCTAAGGTATCTCAAACACACCCTTGAATTTGGCATATGGTATTCAGCGTCTTCATCTTTATGTCTTCGAGGTTATTCCGATGCGGACTTTGCTGGGTGTAGAATTGATAGGAAGAGTACCTCTGGTACTTGTCATTTTCTGGATACTTCTCTGGTTTGCTGGTCTTCCCGCAAACAGTCTAGTGTTGCACAATCAACGGCTGAGGCCGAATATGTTGCTGCAGCTAGCTGTTGCTCTCAGATTTTGTGGATGGTTTCCACTTTGCGGGATTTCGGGTTAGATTATAAGAGTGTTCCACTTTTCTGTGATAACACTAGTGCTATTTGTATTGCAAACAACCCGGTTCAGCACTCCAGAACCAAACACATTGATGTACGGTATCACTTTCTGAGAGATCACAATGAGAAGGGTGATATTGAACTTCAATATGTTGATACCCAACACCAGCTTGCCGATATTTTTACAAAACCCCTCGATGCTTCTCGATTTGCTTACTTGCGTGGGGAACTTGGCAATTGTCACCCTTACGGCATTTTGTGAGGGGGAGCTGTTTTAGATGGATGTGCCTTTGTCTAATTGTGTTGAAATTGCATTTACATATTTTGCACTTATATGCCTGCTTATAACTCATGAAATCATGTCAGCTCAGCTCTTTTTAATTCATCTGGAACATTTATGTGCATGGTGTTTTATTTTCAAAATCAACACATGCTCACTGCTTAGTCTTGAATCTAGCATGTTTAGGCAGGACTGCTTTAGCTATCTTTTATCTGCTTGATAGCAAGACACATTTCTTTGGATGCTAAAAATTGCAACTTGAAAAATTGTTCTCCATTTTCATGGATATTCATAAAGTACCAAACAATTGGTTCACTTGGTTAAAATCAAAAATTCCATGATTTGCATGCTTTAAGTTAAAAGATCCAGGTGGGTTTGTTTGTCGCAATACCCTATTCTAGACTGCTTACCATTGCACATTGGTCTGAACTGGAATAGCGTAGTGTATGCCAAAATCTATGCCTTAAGCTTCTTATGGCTTTCATGCCTAGGCTTGGCCGGATTGGAAAGTATAAGGTGGACAAACAAATAACCCCTGACACTAAGAAAAGAACAACAAAATTCATTGATTATCAAGTTTGCTTTTCAAGCTCCATTTGAATTGGACTTGTCTGTCTAGAGTAGAAATTGACTAGCTTTGCGCAGTCCTTGCTCGTCTAGTTTCCTTGAGTAAGTGATGATGCTTTTATTTCAAAAATGATCAAATCACATGCTTCATCATGCTTTTAGAGAATATTAATTTGAGCTGAGCCCATGATCATTGGTGTTATTGTTGGCATATTTTTGCTTCATATGTCTTTGCCTTTCTGCTCAATTCGAAGCTTTGCATCTTTTACATGCTCCTTGATGCTTGCATTGCCAAAGGGGGAGAAATTCCTCGTTCTCAGCCGCAAGGGGTATAATTTCCAAAGGGGAGACAATTTGACATAAAGGGGGAGAAGGTTCTTTATTGCCAAAGGGAAAATTTAACTCAGGGGGAGTTTTTATTGCCGAAGGGGCTTTTCACTCTTGTGAGAAAGGGGGAGGAAAATTCTTTTGTCAAGTGACATGTTTTGGCTCTTTTGTGAGTTTTTATGGTCACTTGTGTGCTGAAAGTTTTTGAATTTTCTTGAACTTCGATTTGGTTGTCAATGCACTCATCAAGGGGGAGATTGAGAAACCAAGGATTGGTTTCAAGTGTTTGTGATGAGTGATTGACAGGCTTTTACCCTCTGTTCGAAGGGTACCTCCGAAGGGTGTTCGGAGGAGGGTACCTCCGGAGGGGTTTCGGAGGTGGTTTCACCGAAGGGTGTTCGGTGTTTGGTTGCTGCAGCTGTGCAGTGGAGTGTGCTTGTCGGAGGGGTCCGACAGTACACGATGACTGGGTTCGTACCGAAGGCTTCGGTACTTTGGGCGGTACACCGGAGTGTGTACCGGAGGTTGCTAACCCGGAGAGGTCTCCGGAGTACTGGATACACTTGTCTGTTTGTCTGTGGTGCGCAGGGACTTCGGAGGCGACGGACAAGGTTCGTAGCAGGTGAACCTGGGTCAAGCGGGAGGCTTGATGCCAGGGGAGCGGGGAGCTCCGTCACGGTGGCTACGAAGGTGGTCCGGGTCAGTTCTCGGGTCGAGGCGTGCCAGGTGAAGGCAGAGAGTGCGGAGCGTGGCTCCGGCTGAAGGTACTCCGAGACAAAGTCCTCGGAGGTGAGGCACTTCGAAGGTACTCCGAATGGAGTGACCTCGGAGTTGGTGGATCAAGTCCTCTGCGGAGGCAAGGAGTTCGAAGTGTGCTCCGGAGGGAGACATTCGAAGGGGCCCAACGAAGGTCTCAAAAGTCGAGGCGCATCGAAGGCATGGTCCGTGTGAGGCTCGTCGAGGAGTGTGCTCGGGGAGAGGCACTGCGATGAAGGGCTCATGGAATGCTTCATGCGGAGGCCTTGGACGAAGGAGGGACTTCGAAGGGTGGTACTCCGAAGGTGGGGCTTCGGAGGGAGGAAGGCTTCGGAGCGAGGCTTGCTCCGGAGCAAGGTTGACTTGAGGTGCTTCGGCCTGCATGGCTTCGGTACACGGACTGACGGAGTTCGAGCTGGGAGTAGCTGCGAAGCCGTGGTGGTCCACTCCGGAGGTGTTGGTGCGAAGGCCCAAGGGCTTTGACGGCTTCGGCTCAAAACCGTCAGTGTATCGGAGACTGACTTCGGTGAGGCGAAGGCCACCAGGCTCAAGGCTTCTCGCCGAAGCTACCGCACCCTCGCGTGCGAAGGGAGGATTCCAGAAGGTCAAAGACTGCAAAGGCTGACACTGTCTGTTCTGTAAAAGGCTGACACTGTCCCCTCTGCAAAGCTGACAGAGAAGCCTCCAGAATAAAGGTGGACTACCTTTTGTACCCCCTAGTTCTGTAGAGTCAAATCCTTTGTAAACCCTAGGGGTAGTGTAGTCATTTCCTTTGGGTGAACTGTGGGCTATAAATATGGGGGCTCGGTAGGTAACATTTAACACTTTGAGCATTTACTGTTGAGCTCATGTAGCCACACACTTCGTTGTATTTCATCCAGAGTTCAATTTATTTTGTGTTCCTTGTTCAAGCAGCGAAGCCCTGCGTCTTTGTGCTTTTTGCTTGAGCTTGCGTTACATACTTCTCTAGTTGTTGTGCACCGAAGCCTGTCTAGGCGAAGGTTGTTTGTTCTGCGAAGTGTGTTTTCAGTGTGCTGTCGCTCTGTGTAACTTGAGGCCAGACCTCACAGCTTACTAGCGAAGCCCTGTTCGAAGCCCGTTTTGCTTCTTGTGTCGAAGCCCTTAGCGAAGTCTGTTTGTGTGCGTGTAGACCTTCGGGTACGAAGCCCAGCACCAGTTGCTGCTGCCAAGTACTTGATCGGAGTCCTCAGAGGGCTGTCCACTCTTGCGAAGGGTGAAGTGCAAAGCCTGCTCGAAGCACCCTGTGTGCGGAGCCTGCACTGACTTAGCAGAGTAGATTTTCGAGGGTTGTTAGTGGAGCGAAGTCTTCTTGGCTTCGAACTTTTGTTCCTGCGAAGCCTGTGTTCGGAGCTGTCGAAGTACCTCCGAACTAGACCTTCGAAGGTTGTGTTCGAAGCCTGTTCCGCAGAAGACAGAACCAAACCGAAGGCTAGTTTTTAGCCCGAAATTTTAAAAGCTCCCATTCATCCCTCCTCTGGTCGCCGTTTCCGGTCCAACAGCCCTCCTCCTTCACCGAGCCAGGGCACAAGCCTCACCAGCTTAGCCTTCGACGTCGAAGCCTCCTGCCCAAGTTCAGCCTTCGAATGTTGATCTCGAAGTACTCGAGGATTCTGAGGAGCTTCGCCAGTTTTGGGTGGTGCTCGAGGTAGCTAGGTCCGAAGGCCCTCCTCGATTCAAACTTCCGAGGGGTCCTAGGGCGAAGCCATTTCCGAAGTAGCCCAGGAGTTGTTGGCTACGGTGAAGACGAAGCCTCTTCAGAGTTCTTCCTCCTCGCCAGACTTAAGCTGTTTCGAAGTAGACTTAAGTGGCGAGGGGGTACAACCTTCGGATACGGCCTTAACAGGCGACGAAGCCCTAGACTTCTCTGCCTTCGATACGGCAGCACTTGTGTCCTAGACTTGGACAAACCTGCAAGGTGAAAGATGAGTTCTGCAGGCTTCGGGGCGTGGACGGACCGGCCATGGGAGAGCAAGCTCCGATGGGGCTTCGTCCAGTCGAGGGGGCCTTGCCCGGAAGAAGAGCAAACGAGGGTCGAACTTGTCAAGGCCTCGAGCTCGCTTTTTCTTAGGCTTAGATATAGACTGCTCATAATTTTGTTTTCGAAGTGTGTTTGTAACATACTTCTCAATTATCATTCAATGAATGAGATTTGTTGTATTTGCATACTTCGTCTTCATGCTTCACATGATTTGATTGTTTCGAACGTTTAACTTGTCATGCTCGTACTGCGCATTTCATTCGCACACTTCGCATACATACTTTTGTCCCCCCTTGCGCGTGGCAGCTAGGGACTTAGTCGTTGCTGGTGCGAGCAATTTGGAATGCGAAGGGGTGCGCCTTTTTGGCGGCTTCGGACGCTTATATCACGTCAAGTGAAGGCCTCTTTTGGGCTTCGAACACATTAATTTAGAGCGAAGCAAGGCTTTAGCGTACTCAAATTAAGAGAAGCATGCTTCGGCATGCTTGGATTTGGATAATATGCGCGATCAAGGCTCCGAAACACACTTAGATTTTAAGCGAAGCATGACTTCGATATGCTTAAATTTTAGATTAGATTACGTCATGCGAAGCGAGGCCTCGGTGCGTATTCAGATAGCGAAGCAAGGCTTCTAGAGCTTGATCTTGTAATGAATGAAAGGGATATTTAGTGTGGATTCACCGAACATGCGATGGGTTGAGCCACCTATGGCTCTGGGCCACCTTCGACCCTAGGCCACCTTCGACCCTAGGATGCATCAGGCCGGAGCCTGGAATCCCGGACTTGTCGAGCTGTCGCCTAGAAGTCCTAGACACCTCGAGTCGTTGCTCGAGGGAGTCCTAAAGCCCACTGCTACGGGCCTAGAGGCGTTGTGTAGCCTCCGGAGGGGTGCTCCGGATTTTGTAAAGCGAAGCGAGGCTTTGAATTTCAAATAAAGCGAAGCAAGGCTTCGGGTTTTTAATAAAGTGAAGCAAGGCTTCGAGTTTTTAAATATGAAGCAAGGCTTCGAATTTTAAATGCGATGGAGCAAATTTTTGCTTTAAAGGCGAAGTAAGACTTCAGTTTTAAGGCGAAGTATGACTTCAATGATTTATTGAAATAATTGTAAATTTGCACAACGAAGTGAGGCTTCAGACTGTGTACATACCTCGTAAAGTGGGTGAAAAGCTTACCTCGTAGCCCCTGGGGCTTCGGAGGCCTTCGGCGCACGAAGCGGAGCCCCTAGCCGGAGGGTAAACTCCGAAGCGCGAGGGATGGTGGAAGACGAGAAAGGCCTTCGGGCTGCACTCGAAGCCCCTTGCCAGATGGTGCACGACGCAAGAAAACTTCGAAGCTCCCTCCTCAAGCGCACTTCGAGACACAGGCAGTGGCAGAGAACTTAGCTTTTAGGACTAGGTTCCCCGAGGTCGGCGCCAACTGTTGTAGCAATTGCGTTAGCTACAACACAGGTTTTGTGTGTATATGGTGTATAAAATGAACCTCGAATGGTTCTCTCAGAAGGAGAAAGGATTTATACTGGTTCAAACTTCCCTAGAGGGATAAAAGCCCTACGTCCAGTTTGTGGTGGATTTGGCATAGTTTGACTCGGTTGAATCTAATGGATCCGAAGCCTCCTCTATTACAAGGGCTTGGCTCTGCTTTTATAGGAACGCGGGCCAAAGGAAAAGACCTAAATGCCCTCTATAAGTCATAGGCTTTATAGGGGCAAGAAGGAAAAAAAGACTAGTCTACTAAACAAAGTGCTTTACAGTTTTACAGACGTGTCAGATAAACGTCACGTCTAAGTAGCTAAATGACATACTGGGGGCAGAGGGGCCCTCGGTATGACTCTACACTGTAGCAGAGTGGAGATATTTTCTTGGTTCGAAGTAGTGGCCGGAGCTCTTCGGGCGGGGACTGTGATTAAGGCTTCGAAGGGCACTCCGAAGTGGACTTTGAAGCATGCTCTGAACAGAACTCCAAAAGGACTCGGAGACAACTTTGACTGGAGAGGGTCTGGAGATTGGCTTTGGGGAGCTCCGAAAGAAGCCCGGAGGTTAACTCCGAAGAGAACCCGGAGGCTAACTCCGAAGAGAACTCGGAGGTTAACTCCGAAGAGAGCTCCGAAGGAAGCTTGGAGACCTGGCTTCGGAAGACTTCGAAGGAAGCTTGGAGGCTTCGGCTCCGCATAGATGCTTAGAAACACCTTCGACATGGAGGAATCTGCTTCAACAGTGTTAGGATCTGGGCTGGAGTCCTATGGAGGCTGACGTCATTTGGCCCCTGTTTAAGGGAAAACTTATTCCCCGAACAGTGGGTTATCCGTCGGGTTTCGGGTACGCGACGAGTTTGGATTTACATGAGTTTTGCAGGTTTGCTTCGTGAACAAGTTTTCATTAAGCTCGTGAGTTTCAAACCCATTGTCATCCCTACCTGTTATGTCAAGATGGACTTCATAATGATCATTCCTTACAAAGTGACTGACGCGACTTGAGCGACACTCAAACAAGACCAGATCTACATTGTCCAAATCTAGAGTTTGCTTGATCCGCTTGAAGCCTAAGGGATTGTTTTAGGCCCATATGAGTAGCTATGTAGTAGCTTCATTGTATCAACTGATGTGGTATCCCTTGTGTATATAAAAGGGAAGCATTATGGCCATAGTAGACATACTCACAAAGAGCATAGAACATAGAGGTGAAAAATCTAAATAACAAATTGGAAGAATATACTCCTGACCAAGACTCACCAAAAGCTCGTCTAAAACTTATAATCGCTTGATGAGGTTATTCTCACCGTAGACCTAGGGAAGTAAAGTTTCCTAAATATCGAAGTGGAGGGTAGTTGGAGGTAATATATGGAAAAATTTAAATGCATGTGATTGCCGTGACAATAGTATTTTAGATGTGTATTTATTTTGAGATGAATTTTAAATTTTAAATAATTATTTATTTGAGACATAGTAGTATCCGTTAAGACGTAGTCCATTGGTAGCCTAGTATCGATTTGATATTCAAGTGCAGTCTTATCATAAAAATTTACGAATTTAAGGCTTAGTCCATTCATCAGATGTGAAAAGATGAACCTTTTTAATCTAGGTGTAAGTTCAACCCGAATGAGACTTTCACCAAAATGCTGGTATATGAACAATAGCTCAACACAGTGATATTATAAACTTCTTTCTTTTTGATTGCTTTGGAATTGGTAGGGGATTGTTGAAAATTGACCCATGAAGTGGCCCAATTATTTAATTCCAAACACATGTACATCATTAATACCATATTGCCTATTTTGTAAGATAGAGACCTAATTATAAGGTGGGGTTATCTCTATTTATTAAATAGAGAAAATTCATGGGGATTTAGCTAAATCCACACGCGCACACGCATATTCGCGTATTTTTTGTGTGAGATACCGCGTGACTTGTGACTTGCGACGAGCGACGTCGTGCGTGGTAGCAGAATAACACCAAGTCGATTCGAATTTTTTGGACTTTCATGTATACATTATTTGTATCTAAATGCACAGTTAAAACTGAAATTTGAATAGCCATTAAACGTCAGAATGAAATATAATATTTCATTTACTAGTCATTTTAAATATGAGATTTAAAACTTTCGTTACTAGTATTAGTATCTGTAACTAAATTACTACTTATATAGTAAATATAAGTTATAATACAAAACAACGCCATTTTAGAGTCGTGGGAGATTTCTTTGAAAAATATACATAGACCGAGCTCGAGATTTTAACCGCCAAAACCAGGATTTGTTAAGGAGTACAGTGTCAGGGCCAAAACGGGGAACCTGAAAGTCTGAAACTACAAGGTGTGCCGTTGCTGTTGCTGCCAACGTAGAAATCACACACACGTAAAATGGGGGAATAATTCGCGCTGCTCCACCCGACCACCCGTCCACCACCTCACCGATCTCGCCAACGCGGAAAAAAGAGGCGAAAAAATAGGAGAGTTTCGCACACCACACAGGCACACAGCTTCACCGTCTCCTCATCCGCCTCCACCTCCGCTTCCCGCTCCTCGCCGGCGACCCCGAAACCCTAGGCACTGCGCCGCCGGATCCCGCGCCGGTCGGACGCTCCGGTTAGCGCCGCCACCGACGCGGTGCCCCCAGATCCGCAAGCACGCCGCGGATCCTGCGCGCCGCCCGCGCGACCCAGCGCCGCGAGAGGGCGCGCGCTTGGCTCAGCTCGGCATTGGCTTGGCCCGATCCGGGGGTCTCCTCGTGGTGCGTGCCCTGTCTTGTGCCTGGTCCCAGGTTGTCTCCGTTTGGCGCGATCTGAGATTTTTTTTCTTGGTGTCCTCCTTTTTGTTGTTGTTTTTGGCGCAACTCTGATTGCTTTCGACATACTGCTCAGAGAGTTACAGCTTGAATTTTGCGTGGATAATTAAAGGTATTTGCCGTCATTCGAGAACTTTTTTAGTTTGCTTCCTTGTGATGGATTAGTTGGAGAAACGTGTAGGGCGGGGCGGGGTGGGGGCACTGGGGCTTTCTTTTGGGTGGTATTCATGAATCATGAAGCTTAGTTGGTGCCAATTGAGCTGCTTTATTATGAGTTACCTGCACTTCATTAAAGACAAACTCACAAAACATTTAGTCCATTTTTGGTAGCAATTGCTTGTTCAATTGTGCCCTAGAGTTTTTGAGCTATTGATCTAACAGTAACACATGAGCTGAGGAAATAAAAGCTGGACTATCTGTTTTCATTCAATAGCTTGAAGAAAGCTGCAGCTGTGGAGGTGGTCATGGTGTGGAATCCCCAAGAATGAGACTGGTACAGATGGTGTGCTGGAATCATGTATCTCTCCACTGAACTTCTCTTATCGGTGGCTAGATTGCTTCTTGAGATGATGCATGAGTCGGGTCACGGCAATTGTATATGAGTACTGGTGAACCCTTGCTCCTGCCATCTGGAACTTCTGGTTCACCTTCAAAGCACCAGGCTCCTGCTCGATTGTCGGTGGGCTCATTGGGATGCCTCTGCCAGACTGATTCCTTCTCTTTGTCATTGTATGAGGATTGTGACACGGCTTCTCTGAACCATGTGGATGAAGAGGAGGCTGTGTCAAGGATTTATCCAGAGTCTGATGTGAGCAGGGGGGCAGAGCGTTTTCAGTCTGCTGATTCAAACCTTTTCCATTGTCTCTCGGTGGAATGCTCTCAGAAGGAGAGGCAGCGGAAGGTTTCTTGGGGTGGCGCAACAGAGATGCAGCGTTCTCCATCATCCCTAGAGATCGGAGTGGTGTTTTCCTCTCAGTCTCAGGAGAAGCCAAACCGCTCACAGAGGGTCCGCAACAAGAGCTCGCAGTTTGAAGACCCATTTTCATCTGAGCATGACCCAAGACTAATTTACATTAATGACCCTAACAGGACAAATGATAGATATGAGTTTACGGGTAATGAGATTAGGACAAGCAAGTATACTCTGATCACTTTTCTGCCTAAGAACCTCTTCATCCAGTTCCACCGGCTCGCTTATGTATATTTCCTAGTTATTGCTGCTCTTAACCAGCTCCCCCCTTTAGCTGTATTTGGAAGGACTGCATCACTGTTCCCACTACTTTTTGTGTTATTTGTGACTGCTATAAAAGATGGTTATGAAGATTGGCGGCGTCACAGATCTGACAGGAATGAAAACAATAGAGAAGCTCTTGTTCTTCAATCTGGTGATTTTCAGTTGAAGACATGGAAAAACATTTGTTCAGGGGAAGTTGTCAAAATTCATTCCAATGAAACAATGCCATGTGATATGGTCCTGTTGGGTACAAGTGATCCAAATGATATAGCTTATATCCAAACAATGAATTTAGATGGTGAGTCAAACCTGAAAACAAGGTACTCTCGCCAGGAAACTATTTCCATGATTAGCGACGGCTCATATTCAGGGCTGATCAAATGTGAGCAGCCTAACAGGAATATCTATGAGTTTACAGCTACCATGGAGTTGAACAGTCAGAGGATACCACTTGGCCAATCAAACATTGTACTGCGTGGATGCCAGCTTAAAAACACAGAATGGATTATTGGGGTAGTCGTCTATGCTGGTCAGGAGACCAAAGCTATGTTGAACAGTACAATATCCCCTTCAAAGAGCAGCAATCTGGAGAGTTACATGAACAGGGAAACCCTTTGGTTGTCAGCATTCCTCTTGATCACTTGCTCAGTTGTGGCTACAGGGATGGGTGTATGGCTATTCAGAAATTCTGAAAACCTCGACGCACTACCATACTACAGGAAAAAGTACTTCACCTTTGGTCGGGAAAACAGAAAAGATTTCAGGTTTTATGGCATTGCTTTGGAGATATTTTTCTCCTTCCTCAGTTCTGTGATAATCTTTCAGATAATGATACCGATATCACTGTACATCACGATGGAGTTAGTTAGAGTGGGGCAGTCATATTTTATGATTGGAGATACACGGATGTATGACAGTAGTTCAGGTTCAAGATTTCAATGCCGATCCTTGAATATCAACGAAGATCTTGGTCAAATACGATACATATTTTCTGACAAAACTGGTACCTTGACACAAAACAAGATGGAGTTTCAGCAAGCCAGCATCTATGGGAAGAATTTTGGGAGCTCCTTGCAGGTCACTAGTGACTTATCATATGAAATAAGCACTACAGGTAAGATCACTGTCTTCTGTTTTACGCTTTATGTCTTATTTTGTTTCATATCAGCCTTTCTTTCCCATGGTAAGAACATTGAGAATCAGCATCATATTTGGTTTATGAAAATTGTACAATTCAGTCCTAAGGTGGAACCACTAATTTAATTTGTTTAATTCGTGCATGTTCAAATTTCTTATTCCTGTACCATCAAATTAAATGTGTGCAATTGTGAAATTTATATACATTTACATGCAACTCTATCTATTTATGTATTCTCACTCAGCTCTTACCTCATTTAGGATTTTGATAATTTACCTATCAATGTTTAAGTCTGTGTCCTTTTGCAGAATCATCGCGGCAACAAGGCAGGAAGCACAAGTCAGGGGTCAATGTTGATTCAGTACTCATGGCACTTCTGAATCAACCATTAATCGGGGAGGAAAGACTTGCTGCCCATGATTTTTTCCTTACTTTGGCTGCATGCAATACAGTAATTCCAGTCAGCAAAGAAAATTCTCTCGATTTGATCAATGAAATAAATGAGGTAGGCAAAATTGATTACCAGGGTGAATCACCTGATGAGCAGGCCTTAGTTACTGCAGCTTCAGCTTATGGATACACGCTTGTGGAAAGGACAACTGGCCATATTGTTGTTGATGTTCAAGGGGAGAGGATAAGGTATATACTACATCATCCTTTTTTTTCTTCATACCATTTTTCTATCATTCATTTCACTCCCAGTTGACTATGAAATGCATTTTGTGCCTGTTGAGCATCTTCTGCCTGTTATTTAAAAAGCAAATTTATTGTCATAACCAGGTTGGATGTTCTTGGCCTCCATGAATTTGACAGTGTAAGAAAAAGAATGTCTGTTATTGTACGGTTTCCAGACAACAATGTGAAGGTTCTTGCTAAGGGTGCTGATACTTCAATGCTTAGCATTTTGAGGAGAGCAGATGATGATGACCTTCACAGTTCTTTGCATGCTAAAATTAGAGAAGCTACAGAAAACCATTTGTCAGGTTATTCATCAGAGGGTTTACGAACCTTAGTAATTGGTTCAAAGAACCTGACTGGTGCAGAATTCAGTGAATGGCAGGAAAGGTATGAAGAAGCTAGCACCTCCATGACAGAGAGATCAGCAAAGCTTCGTCTGGCGGCAACTCTTGTTGAGTGCAATTTGACACTTCTTGGTGCAACTGGAATTGAAGATAAATTGCAGGATGGTGTTCCTGAGGCCATTGAGTCTCTCCGACAGGCTGGAATCAAGGTTTGGGTTCTCACAGGAGATAAGCAGGAAACAGCTATATCAATTGGTCTGTCATGTCGACTATTGACTCAAAATATGGATTTGATTATTATAAATGGCTCCTCAGAGTCTGAGTGCCGGCATCTTCTAGCTGATGCTAAAGCCAAATTTGGAATAAAGTCTTCTGATTTTGGAAGGGACTGTCGAGATATAGAAGATACATGCAATAGTGATGTTTCTAAACCGAGGACCTCTAATGGTCATGTATCTGATAGTGGTATGCAAAATGTCGAGCTGACTGGAGTTATTGCTACTGACAAGTCAGAATACTCTGAGAGAGTGGGAAATTTTGCTGACGCTGAGCTAGCACTGATAATTGATGGGAGCTCCCTTGTGTATATTCTGGAGAAAGATCTTGAATCAGAGGTTGGATATCAATCTTTCCTATTTTGGTTTCTTTTGGTAGTAATCTGTGATCATATTTTATTTTTACATTGGTTGATCAAATGCACTCACTACAATTCAGCGAGCCAAATAGACATTTCTTTGGTGCACATACACATGTGGGCCCTCATACTTCAACTAATCATTTCTTTCACTGCTTTTATGGCAGTTGTTTGACCTGGCGATTTCCTGTAAAGTTGTCATCTGCTGCCGTGTTGCCCCACTGCAAAAGGCTGGAGTTGTTGATTTGATTAAAAGCAGAACGTGTGACATGACCCTGGCAATTGGTGATGGTGAGATTTCTATCTGATTTTAGTTGTGATGCTAGTAAAGTGGTAAATGACATCTCATATTTTTGTTGTATATTAACATACTCACCCAACATTGTTATCCTTCTAGTGATGATATCCTGCTTGAATTAGATGTGAAACTTTGCAGGTGCTAAGTTTCATTTTAGTTTTCCTGTTGTAGTTAAAATATTTTAAGTTGCATCATTGGATGCCTGACACTCTGAATGTCATTGATATATGGTTGTGGTAGGAGCAGAGGAGGAACTAAATAATTCCTTCTGCTTAGTATATTCCATAGCCCTTAAGGGGTACTTATAGTCCTAACACAATCTAATCTGCTAACCTTATCTCTATCTTTAAAACAGAAATAATCCTAACTAACTACTCTTATCTTAACTAATTCAATCTAATCTACTAATCTGCACATTACAAGTTGCACCTACTTTTTGTACTTCAAACATTCTTATATTGGATGCTTTGTTTTGTTATATGTTGGCCATCCTTTGATGCTTTCGTAAGAATCCAATTCAGCAAAAGCAACATCCCTATTTGTTGAACCTGATAATTGGCACAGGTAAATGCTTTCAGTGAGCAGATCAAATTATATTATTGTCTAGAACAAAGCAAAATTCAGTTTCAGATGTATATCAATGCTGTCATCTGTTATGGATGCTTTCGTGGGCAGGACATACAGGCGTCACAGCAGGGACACTGCACCAGCAGCAGCAGCAGCTAAAATTGGCTGAAATCAAGGACGATGCAACGTAGTTAAACAACCTTGAGGAGATAAGTCTAGGTGTTTGTTTAGTTGCTAATTGTTATTGTTAGTTGAGATTTAACCGGGCTTCCTAGCTGCCTAGTCTATAAAGGTGCAAGGATGGCAGTCTTCTAAAACGCGGCTCTAGGCGCCCGCCTAGGCGGCAAAAGGCGCTGGGCGCCACCCCACCGCCGCACGGAGGCTGGCTGGGCGGGTTGGGGTGCCTAGGTGGGTCAACCGTGGCCTAGGCGGTTGACCGTGACGCCTAGGCGGCCTGGAACTGGCGGCGGGAGGGGAGCAGGCAGCCAGATCCGCGAGAGGAAGGAGGCAAGCGGCCAGATCCGGCGGCGGGAGGTCGGTGGGAGGGGAGCTGGCTCGGCGGTGCGGGATCAAGTTGCTGGACGCCCGCTCGGTCCGGATTCGGTGGCCGGAGGACGAACGCTGCATGCGGAGGCAGGAGGGGAAGACGCCTGAACACCTCGCGAGCAAGGAGAAAAACATACACATGTGTCTGGGTGCCTCCTAGGAGGAGAAGAAAAGGTTGTAGACTTTGGGTGAGAGGAGAGGAAAAGGCTGCCTGCCAGGAGGAGAAGAAAAGGCGGTAGACTTTGGGGAGAGGAGAGGAAAAGGCTGCCTGAACTAACTTTGGGTGAGAGGAGAGGAAAAGGCTGCCTGCCAGGAGGAGAAGAAAAGGCTTTGGGGAGAGGAGAGGAAAAGGCTGCCTGAACTAGGAACGTCTGGGAATTAGGAACAGCTATGTGGGAAAAAGAAAAATAAAGTAATGAAGCCTGGGGACCAGCAAAACTGAAGTAATAAATTCCTAGGAACTAATGACTGAACTCTTGAGAACCATTAAAATTAATGGCTAAACTCCTGGGAACTAGTAAAATTTATGACTGAATTGCTGGCAACTAGTAAAATTAATAGCTGGAATTAGGCGCTAGGCGCCGGGTCGCCGCCCGACTAGCGCCTAGCGCCTTTTAAAACATTGAAGGATGGTCATTAGTTAGGATCATCAAGAAAATAAATAAATTCCTCAAGGCCTAGCTTGAATAGGACTCTCATGATCATGGCTGGAAGGAGTTCTTCTGGTGAGGGCAAGAACCTGCCCTTCCGCTATCCAGTTCACAGTCTTACTCAATTGTACTTCCTTCTTCATTCCTTCCCACACACTCATACGCTACGCCACATCAATTTAGTATCATATCAGGGTCAGGATGCAGTCACCGTGGCCAGCCTGAACGATTGTCAGCCCACCATTGCCGATTTTGCAACCAAGCTTGACGAGCAGTCCAACCAGATCAGAATAGATGGACAAGCTGCTTGCCCAAATGATAACTTTGAACATGCACTTGAATCGCCATGATCTGCAGATTGTGTATGTAGCAGTGTTCAAGAAGGCGCTAGGCGTTAGTCGGGCGTTGCTCTGGCACGTAGTGCCTAGCAGCACCTAGGTTCTAGCCTAAGTCAGCAAGTCAGCAATATTTTGACTTTTGAATAGGAATATTGTACATGTTTAACCAAAAACATCGATGAAAACACATGTTTTAGCAAAGTTTCAGCACACCAACATAAAGAATTGTGCCATTGAGAAAACATGAAGCCTTTTAACATTCCACTCACTACTTAGACCCATTCCGTAAAACTTCAGATTTCAGAACATGAAGATTGAAGAAATAGAGCAATACCAGCCTCAGGTAGTTTGGCAGTGAGCTGCTGAGGGCACACCGCATGGTGGATGGTGATGGGGAAGGCTGGTGGTGACTGGCGCAACAGATGGGTGGGTGGCAAGCGGCGAGCGCAGCGGTGGATGGGTGGTGGATCTAGCGGTGTGTGGTGTTGTCAGTCGTGAAACCCTACTACCCTAGTCCTCCGCCTCTCGTCTTGCTCACTGCCTCTTCTCCTGCTCTTTGCACTCCACCTTATCCACTCTCGCCCCCACCACTCAGTTGGCTCGATGCTGCGGTTGACCCTCCTAGGTTGTCACGTCCCTTGAGTAGCGAACATGAGAGAGTGAGCGGAGGGTGTAGCCGTGGCAAACAGGAGGGCGAGGGTGAATAGTCCCTTGTCTCCCCGGTGCTATGACGACTGGAAGGGGCACATACAGGGGGTCGGCGCAGGAGCAAGAGAGAGGTGACTGAGATAAAATATTGCTTTATTCTTGATTGATCTGATTACAAACTACTAGCCCCTTTATATAGAGGAGATGCCTTATTTCTAGTAACTAACTGAAAATTGGAATTTATATCTAACAATAAAATAGGGAAACTAATTAAGTTTAGATCTTAACCAACCCTAGCTAGCTCAGGCTATGTCGGCGCACCTATCGGCTGGGCCGGTGTAGCCTGCTGGCGGTGGTAGGTGCGTCCTCACCTGATATCTTCCTCGCCATTGAGAACCAGCTCATCCTCTAGTTGGAAAGTTGGATAGGCACCCAGGACATGTCAGAAGCCGGCTAATGTTCCCACTGCACCAGAAGCTCCATGCGGTCACGGGCATGATGAGCTTTAATGACCTTCTCAGGCTGTTGACACACCCGACCATGCTAGAGAGGAGGCAGAGCCGGTGGCGTCGTTGGTGGCATGCCGATGAAAGGCTTCAACAAGCCCACATCGAAGATGTCATGGATGCGAGCTGACGGAGGAAGCTGCAGCTTGTATGTGACCTCGCCCACATGTTGCAACACTTGAAATGGCCCGAAAAACATGGGTCAGAGCTTGCCGTGTCCATGGGTGGAGACTGATGCGGCAGGGCGATGAAGAAGGCGCAGCCACATCTACTCTCCGATGGTGAAGGTGAAGGAGACTGACATAGGCATAGGGTTGACCGCCTATGTGCTGATGCCATCGAACTTGCCATCGAGCCCCGAATTGCGGCAACAACCTGCTGCCCATCGCCTTTTGGCCGCCTTGGTTTGGTTTTTAGAACACTGGCATGTAGAGAAGTCGTGGGAAGAGGGAGAGTTAGAGTAGGAACCGCTGCTCCCTACAGGAACAAGCCTATGGAACCGATACAACAACGTGGAAGATAACAGCCATGTCACGCTGGTAACACAAACTCAATTTTCTCCACTTCAATAGAGAAGAAGACTCCCTTCCCTAGATCAACAATCGCGAATAGTTTTTTTCGAGGCCAATGTACATTGGAGAAGGTATGGCTTGCATCGTTTCATTTAGATGGTGTTACCGTGGCAAACGGCGAGAAAATCAACATACTCGATGTGTGCAGACACCAATGGCTTACCATCGACATCGACTGCTTCACCATCAACTGCTTTGTTCTACCACTGGGTGGATTTGACTTGGTGTTGGGTGTGAAGTGGTTACGCATGTTGGGCCCCATTTTATAGGATTTTGATCAGCTCATGGTGACATTTTAGCAAACTGATTATTAGGTCACATGGTATGCCATTGGCTTGTAGACACCCATCATGGAGTTACGTACCACCGCTAGCGGAGACCTACCGAACCATCTACTAGACGACCTCATGATATCTTTGAAGAACCACATGGCCTGTTGCCACCATGCCAATAGGACCATCATATACACCTGTCGCTTGGTACTGCCCTAGTAACAGTACGACCCTACCGATACCCACAAATCTTGAAGGATGAAATTGGACGGCAATGTGCGGACATGCTGGAGCCACCTTTACAGATAAGTCTAGGTGTTTGTTTAGTTGTCATTGTTAGTTGAGATTTAACCGGGTTTTCCAACTGCCTAGTCTGTAAAGGTGCAGGGATGGTCATTAGTTAGGATCATCAAGAAAAAAATAAACTCAAGGCCCAGCTCGAACAAGACTCTCCTGATGGTGGCTGCAACCGGTTCTTCCAGCGAGAAGGGCAAGAACCTGCCCTTCCACTATCCAATTCACAGTCTTCCTCAATCGCACTTCATTCCTTCCCATATGATCCTTTCAGGCTACACCATATCAGCATCTTACATTCTATCCCTTTTTTGTGGCCAGCAAAATTTTCTTAATTTTTGGCCTTATTTCATCACTCACCATGTTCCATAGTATTATTGACAGCCTTTTGTATTTTGTGATTTTTTCTCTTTTCCAGGGGCGAATGATGTTTCAATGATACAGATGGCAGATGTCGGTGTTGGAATATGTGGTCAAGAAGGTCGTCAAGCAGTGATGGCATCAGATTTTGCTATGGGGCAATTCCGCTTTCTGAAGAGATTACTACTTGTACATGGACACTGGAATTATCAGCGTATTGCACACATGATTCTCTACAACTTTTACCGGAATGCTGTTTTTGTGCTAATGTTGTTCTGGTATTCATTCTCCCTCTGCTCATTCTTGTATTTGTACTTTCAATTGAAAATGATTCCAACTTTACATAATCTTTGCAGGTATATTTTGCACACAGCATATTCTGCAACTCTTGCATTAACAGACTGGAGCAGTGTTTTCTATTCCCTTATCTACACGTCAGTTCCCACAGTGGTGGTTGGCATTCTAAACAAGGACTTGAGCCATAATACTCTACTCCATTACCCGAGACTATATGAGGCAGGGCTTCAAAATGAGGGCTACAACTTGACACTCTTCTGGATCACAATGCTAGATACTTTGTGGCAAAGCCTTGTCCTTTTCTATGTTCCCTTTTTCACATACAATATCAGTACAATGGACATATGGAGTATGGGAAGCTTGTGGACAATTGCCGTGGTTATACTTGTCAATATTCATCTGGCCATGGACATTCAACGTTGGGTTCTTATAACCCATCTTGCTGTATGGGGCTCTATAGCTGCAACTTTTTTGTGCATGGTGTTAATAGATTCTATCCCTATTTTCCCTAACTATGGGTAAGTTCTCACTGAGTGTGCTTCCTCCATACTTCATATATCTTGTTTAAATGGCAGTCTTATCATCTTATAACTGGCAGGACAATATACACTATGGCTGCTTCAAGAACTTATTGGCTTAGTGTCTGCCTTATAATAGTCCTAGGCTTGCTTCCTCGGTTTGTTTGTAAAGTGGTGTATCAGACCTTCTGGCCATCTGATATTCAAATAGCAAGAGAAGCTGAGTTATTAAAAAAGCTACCTCGGCAGTTGGGTTCAAGGCCTGACAGTGACATCAGCTAACAATGGTTTCAGGCAGTTGCTTTGAGATCCCAGTTTGTGGACTATGTCGATTCCATTGTTAAGCTGATTGTTGCCAAAATTTTCGGTAAGTTTTATTCTTGAGTTTTATATTACGGTACAACATTTACATATTAAGAAGCAAGAGTTAAATTAATCTAGACCATACATTTTATTTAAAATTAAAACTGAGTAAAAATGTAATTATACATTAACTGGCTATTACCGGTTGTCACCTCCCCCTATTCCTCCGTCACTGCACTACCGCTCAGAATGAAGCACTACCGTGGGTGGCCAAGCTTGGAGACAGACAGGCGGCGTCGGTGGCCAAGAGAGTCGACAACAGGTAGGAGGGAGGAGGCAGGCGGCGCGTGTTGGGCAGGAGAGAAAATAATAGGTGGTGCGCGTTGGTCCGGAAAGGACACTGCCGATGCGGACGGCTGGGACAGTAGATAGTCAGCGGTGGCCATGGCAGTGTGGTCGGCAAGGCGTGACAGATGTGGCGCCAAGCATGGGGTGGCTTTTGGCTTGGGGCACGGGTGACCTGGCGATGGACATGGGGCGGCCATCATGGGCGCAGGGCAAGCGACATCACTTGTGTTGCTAGAAGGATAAATCAAATTAAAAGATATTAATAATTATGGCTGACCTCGCAGGGGTAATAGGTTGACCGCCTTTTTTAACCGTGGTTGTCCGATCTACAATGATGAATAGTTCACATTAATTTAGGTGTACAATAAATTTCCCCTTATATTATATATCATTTGATATAGTTGGCCTAGTGGATATTGTTTTGCCGTTTTCATTTTCGGTGCCCAAATTTTATTCTTGTGGCTTTCTACCATGTTTTTCTTACATGCATATGCGTCAGCACATGTTGCATTTCTTAACCGTTTCAGCAATCAATTCGTCATTCTCCGTAACTTGCAGCTTGTTTTCTCCCATGAATGCATTATGAAGTTCTCAGTATGCACTAGTGTTGACCTGTTAGTTATCCCTGTTTCTCGTTTTGATTAACCGGTCCTGTATTATACGCGAGGACTGGAGTAAGACATACAAATTCTGCTTGCAGGAGAGTCTAAAAATGCGTTGAGGCGGCTGTGGCAAAAGGGGACTGACTGTACGGGTAGGAACCAAACAGCTTCGTCCTTCGGGTTCAAGTAATCAATGAAATGACAAATGTACAGATATGAGAGCAATACATACACTGTAAGGTAGGTTTTGTGGTTAGGAAATAAGTAGGTACATAGATACAGATTCTTTTCGCCCCTTGCCAATCTTTTGTATTACCTGACTATATGTTAGCCATTTTTCCTTTTCGTCCCCTCGTCAAGGTTTTAGATGGAAGGCCCAGTGGTGTCTCCAAGTGGGATTTTACGCTTTTACAAGAATACAAGATACAACGTTCTTTTGTCACCCATAAATTTTATGATCTGTTTATGAATACTACCTGTCACGGGTGCTGTGTTATTCATTACACAATGCATAGTTATAAATTATAAATTCGAAAGTAATTTGAAATATGAATATTTCGTATGGATTTACACATACTTTTATTAAACTTACAAATTATGACTTTCTTACGTACACGCACGTCCTATATTATTAGACCGATTGATCTCGGACATGCAACCGCACGACGATCGGTGCATGCTGTCACTTGTTCTGCTTTAGAGCATCCCAACACATAGTTTTCTTAGGTAGTATTAATTTGGTTTTAGACCTAACCATTTCACATAGTTTTTATAGTAGTTTCTATTTAGATTAAAAATTATTAACTTTATGGATGCACTACAAAGAAAGGCTGATGAGTTGTGGCAATCAACTATATAGCCATATATGAATATATCAATTATAGCAACTCATAACAATATTAGTTCATATTCATATCAAACCAGAGTTATACTAGAGTTCGTTAACCGGAGTTCATGAACCAATACCGACCCAGCAAAAGCCACAACAAGGTAGTAAAAACTAAAAAATGGAAAGTACAGCAACACAAAATGTTCCAGTTTAGCAGCGATGTAGATGCAACATGTCCTATTCATCTGCATTTTTTGCCATTTCCACAAAAATAGTCTTCCACGTATGATCTGCCAAAAGACAAAATTAATTTATCAAAAGAGCCGAGACAAGCTTTATGAACAAGAATGCAACCATGTGTATTTAGGAACAGAGAAGTGCCCTATTCCGTTGAATACAATTAACTCAAATCAACTGACAAGAATGCCTCGTGTGTTTATGAACAAAGATCACACCAAATTATTGTTACAGCGTGAAAATAGGGCAAGAAAGCTCGGTTTTTCAATTCATAGAGAAACAACATTCCGTTTAATAGCAATATGTTGAATTCTAGATGAAACAACCTTATTTTCAAGTGGCATCACCATATGAGCTCACAATTTTTTTTGTTGAGTTGTTGGTGCATTTTTTGGTCACACTTTGATACACGCGTGGCCTGGGAGATCTGCTTCACTTTAGTGCAAGTCCTACGTTCTTAGAAAAAGAGTTTAATGCGTGTTAATCAGTTTGATCCTGCAACTGATAAGGGAACAGAAAATATGGCATTAATATCATGGCCTATCGGCTATCGAGCCGATGACCGCGATGAGGATGAGATACTCTTGGAATATCATGTCGATTAGCCATAAGGCCGATAACCTGGGATGAAACAATCAGACGAGCATGCCATCGACCGATAAGATGAGCAGTTAACCACATAGGCCGATGAGTGCTTTTTCGATGATTTATAAGATGTAGCGTGGAATCGAAAATAACCCGTCGGCTTGTACTCCGACAGAAATAAATAAAATGTGCAAGATAACATGTCTATATCATGAAAATCATCACAATAACTAGATCGAACCTAACTAAGACAGTAGCTAGTCACAATGATCTTAATAATATATCAAAGTATCTGACATGCTTTATTTAGATGAACGGTATACAACATGAAAGAGATACAATAGCAAGAGATGTCGGACCTAACCGATGAAGCCTCACATCAATCAAAGAGATTAAACTAAACTGATGCAGCCTTAGACCTAACTAATACACCGAGAACAATCGATGACCGTACTGTTTCAACGTTCACCTCAAGAGATCAATCTAATGCATCCATGAGGATACTGATCTAATCGATACGGACGTCAGGGGTGGCGGGACTCACCTCTTCGCCGGAGATCGAAATGATGCAGCCTAGCTCCGAGTGCTGAACCCCGCTGGATAAACCTTGGAAGCCAAGGGTGGCGATGCGCCGAGTAGTTGATTGACAGAGATGTGTCTTTTATGCTAACTAGAGATACATATTTATAGTTTGGAGACTTGTCGTCCAAGCACTCTATCTTAACCGATTTCGGATAATCTTCATCTTCTTTTCCGCCCTTATCTCTATCGGCTCTTCCGCGTCTGATCATCTTGTAACAGTATGGACGGGCTTCCTTGACTTTATTTGACTGAATCCTCTTTGACTTCAGTTGACCGTGTGGCATCTTTAGTGGGCCTAGGCTTTACCAAATATTGGCGTAAACACATGCCCCCCAGTTTCGGAGCATTAAGTGGGTGTTGATGCTTCAAAATTAACAACGGTTAATATCCCTGCTGCCACGTCTTCTCAAACGTCTATCTTCATGATCTTTTCACTTTAATTGTCAGCCGAAACCCTTCATCTTCTGATACCTTTATAACTTCGCTTAGCATTATGGCTCTCCAATTTAATTGCCAAAACCCTTCGCCTTCCAATGCTTTCACATTTTCCTAGAGTTCTGACTCTATCTCTTCTTTTTCCAGCCATCCATAATTACACTGGGATAGTTTATAAGCACCAACCTCTCTTCCTTTGTTCTTCACACTCTTGACTCACCACCTATTTCTGGCCATCAAACCTTTCACTGCTCATCTCAGTGCTAGCTGTCGCTCGCCATCCTTCTTCTCATTAGTGTAAAGATGGCCACCATTGAGGCGATCCCCTGAGTAAGTCTCTGCCCTTTTTATTCTCGACTCACTGTCACTCCTTATCTTTGGATTCTATTTTTGTTTTGGTAGAGCTTGCAAAACCAGGTTTTCATTCCAATAGTTACTCATCCCTTTAGCTTCTTTCTGGGTCCTTTAGGCAACCCTGACCCCACTAATTTCATCAATGGCGAGACTTGTCGGATACCCTTCAAATGTTCACCTATGAATTCCTCTGACTGGGATTTAGGCTTTAAATCCTTTCCTCCTTTTATCCCTGGCTGACGTGACTGGTATCTTAGGGTGTCAGCCACTTATCACCCCTTTTGGGATGAGATCAACATTGGTCATTGCATTGGCCTTTCTTTAGATGAGCCATACCTGAATGGGCCAATGCTGGCCGCATCTTGTTATTTCTGGTCCGATGCCTTACATGCTTTCATTTTTGGTCACGGGCCGATGAGTCCCACTCTTCTTGATGTCTTCTTCTTATCTTTCCTTGACATTGCTTCATCGGCCAATCCATTCTTTGTTCATTTCCAGCCATCCCACGACCTTGGCATCAATCCGGCCGATGACTGGAGCCGATATATTGCTAGGTACAACAGGAAGACCGACCCTGTAAGCGCTCGTTAACATGTTGCTTTCCTCAGCCTCTAGTTGGAGGAATTTTTATTCTATGTGTCGGCTTCGGTCCCGACCCTTCAGTTTCAGTTTTTATCCTAACGACTCGCCGCCCATGTACGAGTTCCCCTCGGCCATTATATCCTTGGAGCCACCTACTCTTCCCTTCACCTGGTGTCGGCCAACCTATCGGCCAGCAACTTCATTGGCCGGCCCAAAGGTCCCTAGTGATTCCTCCAACTCTGGCTTAATGTTTATACTGCTGATCTCATTGAAGGAACCCCTCTTATTCATTCACGCTTTCCTGCTGATTTTTCAGAATCGACCGTTCTCACCTATAACCGCTGCTTTTCTCTAGGGGAAGTGGCAAATTCTTTCATACTTTTCCTTTGTCTTCCGTGGCCTTGGCCATTTTATTTAAGAGTGATTACCTCAGATTCTCTGATCGGACCGTATGGTTTCATTTTGGATACTATTCGGAGTACGAATGCCCTCATCAGCTCGGGTTGCCCTATGTGTCCCGGGACGCAGAATCCTTTCACATCTTCTCGGCGGCCACCTTTCCCTGTTTGCTCCCCATTGATTTTATCGATGGGTATCCTTGGTGGTGCTCTTATGAGTTCTATCATCCATCGGTCTCTTCGAGACAGTTGGTTTTTGGTCAGCTCCCGCCCCATCTCTTTTTCGTTGGCTAGATCCAAACTCGCGGGAGGGTCACGAGTGCTTTGGTGTGGGACCGCTTTTCCCATATGACCGATGGGATCCCTTCCGGACGCCTTGCTACCTAGGCGACCTGTCGCCATCTTCACTCCCTTTATCATTCACCTTACGCCATCTTCTGTTCCATCTAATTAACTTGCTTTCTGCAGGATATTGATCGTGATGCCCCCCTGGTGAGCTTCAGTGGCTGACTGATAAAATACGGGTCGGTATCAGCCACTAAAAACTTGGGTGCTGGCGCCCCCACTCCCTTTGCGTGGGTGAATGGGAGATGGGCCTAGATCGTTGATCGGGCGGAGGAACTTCGACCAACATTCTAGGGGAAGAAGTCGATTCAAGAGTGGAACTGATGGGAGCCCTCTGGGTAGTTTCCTTCTTTTTTTATAAATTTGTGTAACACTCTTTGCCTTGTAGTTCAAGAGTTTGAATATATATTCTTAATTCTATTTTTCAACTTCGAATTGTGTTCTGTGGCATACGATGCTTCTACATCGGCCGTCTGAAGGCGATACTGTCGGTGTCGGTTGACTCGTGCGCTAGTCCATGTTTTAACCGATGACTTTACTTAAGTACCTCTTGTCTTATCCCCTTCTGACCCTCTAATGGCGATACTTTTGCAATGACCGTTTCGAGGTGATGTCGTTGGTATCGGCTTCCATACATACAGACTTCTAAGCTTCGTTCGATCAATCGAGAAATTTTCCTTCGTCGTTCCTTGTACGACCTCTTCCCACGCCTCTGAAGTAGTCCTCTTGGGTTCGCCTCGGCCTCGTCGAATCAGTTAGGTGTTGTCATGTTGTAATTTGGTCTAAGGGTGATGCCTTTGCATCAGCCGTCTTAAGGCGATGCCGTTGGCATTGACTGTTGGGGCTTTGTCCGAATAGTCGATAAACTTCCCTCAATGTATCCATTAGGCCTTTTCCCAGGTCCTCCAAAGTATTCTTTAGTTCACTCTCCTTTCGTCGGGAGCCTTTCGCTCATTTGGCGTCATCTTTTATAAGATGAGCTTAGGCAGTTCTTCGGTGATTGACTTGATGGCGTCATACGATACTTCGAGAAAATTGTCGTCCCAAGCTTCTCCCGATAAACAAACGACCCCTTCTGCTTCCCATACCGATTAATCGGTTGTAGCTATGTTAACTGATTTGTCAACGGGAATTATTTCCACCTGATCACTGACCCACTGTTTGAGGTTCTGATGCATTGTCAAGGAGACGCAACAGTTTGCGTGTATCCAATCATGTCCCAACAACAAGCTGCATGATCCTTTCCCCTCTAACACGAAGAATGTAGTCAACATTGTCTTGCTTCCAACTGTCATCTCTACATTTAGTACTCCCATTGTGTCTGACGAGTTGCCGCCGAAATCCCTTAATACCATGTTAGTCCTGATGAGGTCTTTCGACATCTTTCCAAGCTCGCGGATGGTGGCATAAGGCATCAAATTGACAACCGCCCCTCCGTCTAACATCATCTTGGACATCGACTTTCTGTTAACCAACCCCTTGACGTAGAGAAGTCTTAGGTGCCGATGCTCAAGATCTTCTAGCTTATCAAAGATTGCTGGCTGAGGATGAAGGATATGCCTAAGAAAATTTCATGGATCGGAAGTTCCGACAGGTAGTATCGGAAGTTTAGATTATTATCTGGTCTCGATGCAGAGAACAAATGTTGCTTCGGAAGTTCCGATATGATATCAGAAGTTCCGATGAGCCAGAAGTTCCGATTCAGAATCGGGGAATTTTGTACTGATCGGAAGTTCTGAGGTGGGCTATAACAGATTGGATCTGTTGCATGTTGTACTGTATCGGGAGACCTAAAATACCCCGTCGGAAGTTCCGATCTAGGATCAGAAGTTCCGATGTGGTCAAATAGGCTGGATCTATTACAGTTTTGAGGGTTTCAAGATAAGCACGACCAGAGGGCTCTCAACCCTATGAAAGGAGAGGAGGACATCTTGGAACCAAGGAATAAGCCTAGATTAGATCTAGCCACCAAAGAGTCTCTCCTTCCTTTCTTGATCTCAATCATTGAGGTCAAGGATCCCCATCTCTCACGTGCGGTGCTAGCACCCTATTGTGGGAGGTTCTCCATCCCTGTATGTGTGGAATCCGTGGAGGCGTTGCTCCAATAGCGACGCTCGTGGACATCTACATGCGAACGACTACGTCGTCTTCATCGATCGGATCGACGAAGGACGGTAAGGACGAAGCGAGGATAGGCTTGACGCGCTACTCCGACATCTTCTTCCGCTACACCTAGCGCGTCTCGTGCTAGAAGGTACCGATCCATGATCTCGCACGTGCATGAGTCTTGGGCTTAGGGCATAAATTTTGAATTTGCCGGCTAGCATAGCTCCCCTATTTCCCAACTGTGGTATAGAGCGTAGGTGCGTAGTGGTCGATTTGGATCCCTCATGTATGAAGATACATGGTGGAAAAATAGATTAGATCTATTTCTGTCTGTGGTAGATCGGAAGTTCCGATGGCGGATCGGAAGTTCCGATAGTGATCAGATGTTCCAATATCGAATAATGATTCGATACAGAAAGCAATTGTTGCGGTGCGAGATTCCGATATTGATCAGAAATTTTGGGGATCGGAAGTTCCGATGCCAGATCGGAAGTTCCGACCCAACCGAATTTGAAATTACGAGCCTATTGAGCCCAGTTTTTCAGATCCAGAATCCAGTCACTTGTATATTGCTCGCCTAACTTTGTTTTGCAGAGAATGATGTGATTGACATGGCCTAGGATAAATGTGATATATGAGATGCATGCAATGAATGTAAATTAAATGTAGCCTACGTGTCATAGTTATTTACAACCCAAGGCCGATGTAAAATTTATTACGATTTGCATGTCGTTTTCGTGGTGCTTCGGCCCATGTAATTAGTATAGACTATGCGAGATGGACTAGTACTCTTCATGGAGGCAGGGAGCACGTACTCAATGATGGGAGACATGGAGATGGAGATCACCATGTGAAGAAGGCCATGCTATGTCACAGTTAATATGATTGCCTGTGATGCTTTCTTATGTTCCTGTTATTCTATTCTTGCATGTTTCGTGTGCGCTAGGGCCGTTATAGTGCTACAATAGTTTTCCCTCGGAAAATTAAGTGTTAATACTCTTCCCAATAGCTGCACCCACCAAGGTTCATGCTCATCGATAGTGGGTCTGCCAAAGCATGGCGCTATCTTTTATCTCGACCAGTTGGGGCGGAAGTCGGACTTCTGCACACATAGTATTGGTTCACTTGACAAGGCTATCAAAACGGTTTTGGGCTTTGGAGCATAGGAGTTGGGGTCGAGCATTGGATGCTTCTCTAACGACAAGAGTCACATACGATGTGATTAGCAAGGAGTTGCTTACCTATGTTAACTAGCTTCTAGCAGTGATGCCAAAGCTCACTAGGAGATAGCGTGATCATGGATCTTGCGCCACTATTAGTCATGAGAGGGAAAGTGACTAGTTTAGATAGTGGAACATCTTTTATTGGATAGAAGATAAGCATTGCATAGTGTTGAACCTTGCATTTAATCTTTTGTAGATCATGGCACCGATTATTATGAACATTGTACACTTTATTTTGCGATCGATTCTTTTGGAACAATTTTATTGATTTGTTTAGAAACTTTAGAAGTGTTCTTGAGCGAAAGGAAAATGTTCTAGAGGAATCCAATCATGATGAACTAGTTGACCGGAGGGCTTGTGAGAAGCACTCGAATGAGTCACTTAATGTAAGTTGTCTCGTACCTGCCTGTTTGTCCTCTAAGCTTTGGAAGCAAGATGATAACAAGAATGTCCATAATATGATTATGGGACACCAAGGCATTTTTGAGAGCCAAGCTCAGGCTAAGATGTATGGTACCTCAGTGTCTTTGTTTGCCTGCAAAACTAGTCAATGGTTCAGGAATTGCAAATTAGACTTGGAAGAATTAAAACATATTGGATTTGTTTCTGTTTGCAGAACTTCGGAAGTTCTGATACCTGATCGGAAGTTCCGATATTTGTCGGATTAGAAGTTCTGATGGTTGATCGGAGGTTCCGATGCCGGACAAAATTTGTGACAGAGAAGTTCGATCGGAATTTCCGATGCCAGATCGGAAGTTTCGATCCAGACAAATTGGAAGCAGAAGGGAGGTAGGACTTCCGCTTCTACTTCAAGTATAAATGTTATTGAAATTAATCTTGCGACTCGTCCAAGTGTTTCATGGGTATTTGATACCGGTTCAATGATTCACACTTGCAAGTTGTCGCAAGGACTGAGTAGGTCAAGAAAGTGTGCAGTAGGTGAATTGGATATTCACGTCAATAATGGTGCAAAGGTTGCAGCGTTGACCGTTGGCATTTATTCTTTGTCACTACCCTCTGGATTAGTTATGGAATTGAATAATTTTTATTATGTTCCAGCATTGGGCAGAAACATTATCTCTTCCTCGTGTTTGGAGGAAAAAGGTTATGAGTTCGTGATAAAGAACAAATGTTGTTTGATATTCTTGAATGGTATGCTCTATGGTGTTTGTCCATTGGTGAATGGATTATACATTCTAAGTCTTGACAATGCATACATTTATAACATTAGTACTAAGAAACAACGACTCAATGATTTAAATCCTAAATATGTCTAGCATTGTCGTTTAGGTCACATAAACAAGAAACTCATGTAGAAGCTCCATAGTGATGGACTTTTGGAGTCATTTGATTTTGAATTGTATGATACATGCGAGTCTTGCTTACTTGGCAAAATTACAAAGACGCCTTTTCACTAGACAGAGTGAGAGAGTGAGTGAGCTATTGGCCATAGTACATACTGATATGTGTGGACCAATGAGTCACACGGCTAGGAAAGGTTTTCAATACTTTATCACTTTTACCAACGACTTTAATAAATATGGCTATGTCTACTTGATGAGGCATAAGTGGGAATCCTTCAAAAAGTTCAAGGAGTTCCAGAATGAAGTACAAAATCATACGGACAAAATAATTAAATTTCTACGATCGGATTGCGGGGGTGATTATTTGAGCCATGAGTTTAGTGATCATCTGAAGCAGTGTGGAATTGTTCCACAACTGACTCCACCTAGCACACCCCAATGGAATGGGGTGTCCGAGTAGAGAAACCACACTTTGTTGGACATGGTGTCGTCCATGATGAGTCACACTGATCTTCCATTATCCTTTTGGAGTCACCCTCTAGAAACAACAATTTTCATGATTAATAGAGTTCCATCTAAGTCAGTATAAAAGACGCCATATGACATGTGGTCTAGGAGGCATCCCATTTTGTCTTTTCTAAAGATTTGGGGATGTGAGGCGTATGTCAAACGTATGACGTCTGAAAAGCTCAGTCATTAGTCTAACAAGTGCTTCTTTGTGGGGTATCCTAGGGAAACCAAAGGATACTATTTCTATAATAGAGAAGAGGACAAAGTGTTTGTCACTCACAATGACGTATTTCTTGAGAAAGAGTTTCTCTCAAAAGGATTTAGTGGGAGGACGGTGCATCTCGAAGAGGTTCGGGAGCCACTGGAAATTGTTCCAGATCCCAATGAACAACAACAGGATGAGCAAAGTGTTGCAGAGCCTATTGTACATGAGCTATCCCCATGAAGGTTTGGGAAAGTAGTCCATGCGCCAGAAAGGTACATGTTCTTGATCACTGGGCATTGTGACGTGTTGTTAGACAACAACGAGCCCAAGACATATGCGGAAGCATTGATGGGACCAAACTCTGAGAAATGGCTTGGAGCCATTGAATCCGAGTTGGAGTCCATGTGTGTCATCCAAGTTTGAAACTTGGTTGATCCACCCGATGGGGTAAAAACTATTGAGTGTAAATGGACCTTCAAGAAAAAGATAGACATTGATGGAAATGTTCACATCTATAAGGCACGTTTTGTGGTGAAAGGTTTCAGGCAAATTCAAGGTGTTGATTATGATGAAAAATTTTCGCCCGTCGCTATGCTTACGTCTATTCGGATAATCCTAGTTATTGCCACATTTTATGATTATTAGATATGGAAAATGCATATCAAGGCGTCTTTCCTGAATGGAAATCTAAGTGAGGATGTGTACATGACACAACCTGAAGGTCTTGATGGTCCGAGGAATGCTGAGAATTTTTGCAAGGTCCTAAAGTCCATTTATGGATTGAAGCAAACTTGTCGGAGTTGGAATCTTCTCTTTGATGAGTTAGTCAAAGGGTTTAGCTTCATCAAGAACGAATAAGAGCCTTGTGTTTTGTGAAACCAAGAGAGGTCGCACTGTGGTTTTTGTCTTTATGATGAGTGATTGACAAGGTTGAGCGATCTGGTGAATGAGTGAGTGATGGTTTGATTGCATCGATGGGATCGATGTGTGGTTATGGAGAGTGGATGCCAAGGGGATCGGTGTGCGTCGCGTTTCGTGTTTTGGCTTGTCTCATGTGTGCAGGGTAGAGATGCTAACCAACTGTCAGCGGCATGTGATCAAGGGTCGAGCAGAGAGCTCGATGCCAGAGGATCAAGGATGTCGGGTGAAGTTGGAGATGATCTCAGGAGTGCATGAGGAGATAAAGCAAGACAAGGACGGACAAATGGTCGAGACAGCGTGATGGTCAAGTCAGCGAAAGGAAGGCCAGTGCAAATGATCAGGCGGCTCGAGGGGATCGAGAGCGGGAGAGATTTGCTGGCGGTCGAGTTCGTAGATTAGCGTCACATGTCGGCGCTCGAGGAGGCTTTGTCGGTTTTTGCTGAAAACCGTCTCATCTCTAAATGTTTTTAAATTACAATAATTAGGAGATTATTTTCGTTTAGTAATTTAGATTAAGTGTAAACTTTTAGTATTTTTTGGAATTGTAAAATTCTAAAAATATATTAAAAGTATAGGTTTAAGTGTTGTAATAAATTAGGTATATTCTTTGTGTATTTTTCTTGATTTTAATTTTGAATAATACCAAAGTATATTTCAGGTTTAATTAGTTTTAAGTATTAATTTGTAATTAAACCCTATGGGCATTTTGGGGTTTTCCTTTGTGGGCTGGCCTATATAAAGGACCAAAAGGCCTAAGGTTGGTGTGACTTTTGTGGTTGTCATTAGACTCTTTCAGCTGAACATTTTGGGAGCTACCAACCACAATTTCTATTTTGTTCTAGCCTTTTTGCTTCGTGCTTAGTGTTTATCATTCGGATCAAGCAAAAACAACACCCTCATCCTTTTCAGATTCACTTTTGGAGCTGAGTTTTGAACTGTTTTGATGCTGTTTTTGGACATGAGTTCTCACGACTTTTGTTATACAAGTTTCCAGGGTTCCATTTTTTAAGTTTGCAAAAGTTTCTGACCACTTCTGCATATATTTTTCTGTCCAACAAAGTGCCTAAATAGTTCTGGAAACTTTTGATTTCAGTTGTATGAGTTATGTATTTAGTCTGGATTCAATCTTTGAGGCGAGTTTTGATCTGTTTTGTTACTGTTCTTTGACCTGAGTTCTACATAACTTTTGCTGTCCACATTTCAATGATTTCATGTTCGAAATTTTCAAAAGGTTTTGACCACTGCTGCATATATTTTCCTGTTCAACAACGTGTTGAAAAAGTTCTGAAAACTGCTGATTTCTACCAAGTTGGGTTCTGTTTTTAGTCTGGATTCAATCTTTGAGGCGATTTTTGATCGGTTTTGGTTCTGTTTTTGGACCTAAGTTCTGCATAACTCTTGTTGTCTATGTTACAAGGGTTGCATGTTTGAAGTTTGCAAAAGGTTTTGAATACATCTACATATAATTTTTGGCTCATCTATATGCTATAAAAATTCTGGAAGGTGGTCATTTGCTGAAAATCTTCAAGGCTGAAAGTTGAATCTAGAAACATTTTTCTCCCTTCTTTTTCTTTCCCAGCTTGCCGATCATGTGCTGTCGTATGCAGTGATGCTTTTCACTATTAACAACTGCATGTACTGCCGAGCACATGTTCCACCAAGCCATTCTGAAATTGTTTTTTTATGTGAGTCTTTTGTATAGAACACAAAAAGTTTCATAACTATTTTTAAAGTGCAGTCTTTGTGTGTGCAAATTCAGTGTTGGTGATCCCTCAATCTACCATTTTACATAATATAAGATAGGAGGGTGATAGCATCTATTTCTATCGGAGTCTTTACTACATCTGCTTCCGCTTGTTTATTTAGAGGTGCGTTGGGTGATTTGAAAAGGCCATCATATTCACAAGAATTTGTCGAGGCGCCTATTCACCCCCCTCTAGCCACCATTCCGATCCCACAATTGGTATCAGAGCCGGTTATATCACTAGTTGACCTTAACTGGTTCAGGATCCTTGTGGCGACATGGACAAGAACACGAAGAGTCTAGTGTTTGATGGTCGAGACTTTGCTTATTGGAAGGTGCGCATGGAGGCTTATCTATTAAGCCATGGAAGTGCTATATGGGACATTGTTGATTCCCAATATGTGATTCCTGAAACTCGCACCTCAGAGACTGAGAAGTTACAATACGACTGTAATAACAAAGCAAGAAACATATTGTTCATCAATCTGAGTTGCAATGAGTTTGACAGGGTCCAACACCTGCGAACTGCACGAGAAATTTGGACTACTTTGAAAACTTTTCATGAGGGCACTTCTCAGATTAAGGCTAGGCGGCAAAGCACATATAATCAAGAATATCAAATGTTTGTGCAAGGCCCGGCGAATCTATAGATGCCATGTTTGCACGTTTCGATGGAATTGTGAGTAATTTGCGCTCCACTGGGACTTTGGCTTACTCTGATCATGATAGAGCTATCAAACTTCTCTATGCTCTTGATCGTAGCATATGGGAGATGAATATCTCTAGTATTGAAGAGTCGGCAAGCTTTGACACCTTGACTTGCGATGAACTCTTTAGTAAGCTCAAGTCCATCAAGATTGCCAAGGCGTCTTGTCCAGGATTTGGAAACTCTTTGTTGCCTTCTATTTCTTTGGTTTCTGGTCCTGGCAGTGGTACCTCATCTAGAGGTAACTTTTCTAGTGGTTCTGCAGTTTGTGTTTATTCTGGTGGTTTTGACTTGTCCTCCCTTGTCTCTGTCACAAAAGAACAAGTGAACACTCTAGATGATCAGGAGCTAGCTCTCATTGTCAAGAAGTTCACTCGCTTCTACAATGATAGACGAGACTAGAGGAGAGGAGGGTCGCAGGGATGTTTTGAGTGTGTAGATCTTTCTCACATAAAAGCGAATTGCCCTAAATTAAAAATGAAAAATGAAAATGAGCATAAGCACCAGAAGTGGAACAAGAAACATTACTTCAAAGGGAAGCGCGGAAAAGTGGCTAAAAGAGTAGCTAGAGCTTTTGTGGCCACCCTCAATGACATCGACAATACATCAAGTAAGGAGCTAAGCTTTGATGAAGAAGAGCCATCCAAGAAAGAAGAAAGAAGGAGAAGAAGAGAATGGACTTCATCGGCCTTTGCTTCATGGCCGATAGTATCCACAGCTGCGACGAGCTTGACACATCTGAGGTATATCTATCTTGTGATCAGCTTCTTGTTCAGATTGATGAATTACATGACGCTGTCTGTTCTCAGGATAGATTACTTAAACTTGCTGTTAAAGAACGAAAAGAACCAAAACTCAGACTTGAATCTTTATCCATCGAACTTGCAATCTTAAAATCTAAGTCTGATGATACTGAATATGAGTCTTGTCTTATTGTTATGAATGAACTTGCTTAGCTGCGTTTTACACATGCTCAAACTGTTGAAAAACTTGTAATAAGTGAAAAAAACAACTTTTGGAGGTGGACTCTAGTCCTGTTGTCATCAACGAATGCATGAACTGTCCTTTACATGTTGAAAGCATTAATTTGAGAGATAGACATGTTGATGAACTTAAGGCTAGATTGGAGAGTGTTGAGTGTTCTAAGGATGTGCACCCGGCGTGTCCCATCTGCATCACCCTTAAGGACCAACTCAGCTTTGCTAGAGAGCAAGTTGAAAAATTAAAATGTGAAAATGATTATCTTCTCTCCGTGGTTGAAACATACACTGAAGGGAAGGGTAGGATGGATTTGCTTTTGGCTAAGACAAAATTGTGTGCTGACAGGGAAGGGTTAGCTCTAGGGTTGGGATATGAGAGAACCACTTAAAACACTCTGAGCAAAACAGTGTTCACTCCACCCACTACCCTTGAGAAAGAAAGAGTCTAGTTAGACACCATTCCAAAAGCCAAGAATTCTACTCAACCTACAAAAAAGCCCTTTGTTCACCAAAGGAAACTCCTTAGCAAAAACCCAACTAGACCGTGAGATTTGCGCCTAAGACCCATGCTCACACACCCAAGAGAGTATATCACTGCTCCTACTGTCATCGGGTGGGTCATTTGGTTGGGTTTTGCTTTTGTCGTATCAAGGATGAACGACGTTCTTTTACGATGAGCTTTCAGGACATGCATTACCCATCTTTTGTTATGCATAAGTCCGCTTTTCACTCTTATCCTGATTTTTAGGCTCCCCATGGTCCCATGAGAGATTTTGCCTGTCGTGGAGTACACCATGCGTCATATGGTGCTAGACCGCGTGTAAGAGGCTTTGATTCCCGACAGTTTAGGAGACCTCATCGTTTTCCAGGCTCGCGCTTTGAAGGTAGATCACATACTTTTTATCATGACTCATACCCTGTGCATGATCAATCTACTGCTTTACCTGGTTCTCGAGTTTATAATACTGGATTCCTAAACAGTTTTTCACTCACCCCTACACTGAGCATTCGAGATCTTTAGTATGTTTTGAGGGGGAGTTGTGTAGCACTGAATGAGCTTCTATTATATGATTAATTTCTTTTACAAGTACATGCTTTATTATGCCTTTGAAGTATTGTCTTAATATTGTTGATTATACTTTGCTTGAATACATCTGATATTTGTCATGAGCATGGCTTTTATTTATGAAAATTTGAAAATGATCACTTCTTAGTCTAGAAACTAGCATGAATAGGTTGTGCGCTTTTGCTATCTTTTACATACCTAGTAGCTAGGTCCTTTTCACTTGGATGGTAATACGCAACTTGATCATTTTCAAAAATATTGTGCTGAAAATTAAAAAAAATAAAAAAATGAATGAAAATGATTGATATTCATGTTGTTTTTTGCTGAAATTGAAAAGATCCAGGTGGGTTTGCTTTGTCGCACTACTTTGTTCTAGACTGCTTACCATGGCACTTTGGTATGAACTGGGACATTGAAGTGTATGCCGAGACCTTTGCTTTAAGCTTATGATGGTTTCAAACCTAGGCTTAGCTTGGTCGGTTAGCATAAGGTTGACATGCAAATAACCCTTGACACTAAAATGGAAAAAACAAAAAGCTTGAATCAATTGCATATCAAGTTTGTTGAAGCTCCTTGTAGTGGGATATGCTTATCTGGTTAGTATTTGATTAGCTTTTGCATCTCATGCCTTGCCATGTCTAGCATACTAGTCTGAGTGGTGATGCTTTTATTTGCTAAGATCTAAAAATACTTGCTCATGCTTTTGTTTAGATAGTATTCATCTGAGTATTTCATTCAGTACTTTTAGACAATGTTCAAGGCAAATGCTTGTTTGTACTATAATTGGAATTACTCATGTTTCAGAAGCTTGCATCTATACTCTACCCTCACATCCCTCTTTGTATCTTTTTATCATCTTGATGTTTGCATTGCCAAAGGGGGAGAAATGGTTTACATGATGTTTTTGGAGGCTTTTGGATGATTGCTTGGTTAAGGGGGAGTAATGGCTTTCATGATGCATTGATGTTTTTGCCAAAGATAGGGAGAATGCTTTGCATGTGTTTCTTCCCAAGGGGAGATCTTTTATCAAGTGACATGTCTTGGCTCTTTTCTAAGTTTTTATAGTCACTTGTGCGCTTAACTTAAAACTTTCATCATGTTTATGTTTGGGGTTGTCAATGCACTCATCAAGGGGGAGATTGTGAAACCAAGAGAGTTCGCACTGTGGTTTCTGTCTTTATGATGAGTGATTGACAAGATTGAGCGATCGGGTGAATGAGTGAGTGATGGTTTGATTGCATCGATGGAATCAATGTGTGGTTATGGAGAGTGGATGCCAAGAGGATTGGTGTGCATCGCGTTTCGTGTTTTGGCGAGGGTGGAGATGCTAACCAACTGTCAGTGGCGGGTGATCAAGGGTCGAGCAGGGAGCTCGATGCCAGAGGATCAAGGATGCCAGGTGAAGTTGGAGATGATCTCAGGAGTGCACGAGGAGATAGAGAAAGACATGGACGGACGGATGGTCGAGACAGCGTGACGGTCAAGTCGGCGAAAGGGAGGCCAGTGCAAGTGATCATGCGGCTTAAGGGGACTGAGAGCGGGAAAGACTTGCTGGCGATCGAGTTCGCAGATTGGCGTCACATGTCGACGAACGAGGATGCTTTGTCAATTTTTGCTGAAAACTCTCATCTCTAAATGTTTTTAAATTACAATAATTAGGAGTTTATTTTTGTTTAGTAATTTAGATTAAGTTTAAACTTTTAGTGTGTTTCGGAATTGTCAAAATTCTGAAAATATATTAAAAGTATAGGTTTAAGTGTTGTAATAAATTAGGTATATTCTTTGTGTATTTTTATAGATTTTAATTCTGAAAAATACCAAAGGGTATTTAAGGTTTAATTAGTTTTAAGTATTAATTTGTAATTAAACCCTAGGAGCATTTTGGGGTTTTTCTTTGTGGTCGTGCCTATATAAAGGACCCAAAGGTCTAAGGTTGGTGTGACTTTTGTGGCTGTCATTAGACTCTTTGAGCTGAATATTTTGGGAGCTACCAACCAAAATTTCTATTTTGTTCTAACCTTTTTGCTCCGTGCTTAGTGTTCATCATTCGGATCAAGCAAAAACAACACCCTCATCCTTTTCAGATTCACTTTTGGAGCTGAGTTTTGAACTGTTTTGATGCTGTTTTTGGACATGAGTTCTCACGACTTTTGTTATACAAGTTTCCAGGGTTCCATTTTTTAAGTTTGCAAAATTTTTTGACCACTTCTGCATATATTTTTCTGTCCAACAATGTGCCTAAACAGTTCTGGAAACTTTTGATTTCTGTTGATTGAGTTCTGTCTTCAGTTTGGATTCAATCTTTGAGGCGAGTTTTGATCTATTTTGGTACTGTTCTTGGACCTGAGTTCTACATAACTTTTGTTGTCCACATTTAAATGGTTTCATGTTCGAAATTTTCAAAAGGTTTTAACCACTGCTGTGTAACACCCCAAATTTTCAATACAATAAAAATATTATTAAATTCAATTTCCTGGAATATATATTTCTGAAAATACTTTAATACCCTTTTATACCATTTTGAACTACAACATAGAGTACATGGCCAAACTAGGAGGTGAAATTTTTTGTGTATGATCCTAATACCAAAATATATTTTTGAGAATTTTTATAAATTTCTACCAAGCTTGGAAGTAGCCCTAATATTTTAGTCTAATTTCTGGAATTATTTTTAATCAGAAATGCTTTAAAACAGTAATGGGCTCCCCTCCCTCCTTTCTCTCTCTCTCGGCCGGCCCAGCCCACTCCCTCCCACGCGCTCAGACTGACAACCGGGCCCCGCCTGTCAGCGACCCCTCCTCTCTTCACGCGCGCGCCCGACGCCTCGGCCCCACCCGTCAGCTCTCTCCCTCGCGCACCCGCGCCCGCTGGCCAGTGGCCCCCGCCTGTCAGCTTCGTCATCAACCTCGCGCCAACCCCCCTAATCGCGCCGGCCGACGACCTCGCCTCGGATCCGCTCGCCGGCAATTAATTCCCTGAGGCCCGCCGACCATTTAAACACATAAAGGCACGCGTTTAAGCCCCTGGGAACACAGCGCCGTGCATGGCCGAGCCCTCGCCAGTGACTTAAAGCCCTCCCTCGGCTTTCCTTGCATGCGAGCCCCCTCCGACGCCCTATTTAAACCCCCAGCCTCCGCCGCGTTCGACCCCCACGCCCACTCGCTTCGAGAACGAACAGAACACCCGCGATTCGCATTTTAGTGCTCCCCTTCTGCTTCGTCTCCGGCCGCCGTTCGCCATCGCCTCAGACCACCTCCGTCCACGCCCTCGCCACCATCGTGACCGCAAGTACGACCTCGACCTCGGCCACCCCTCCGCCGACGTCGAACCCCGCCGGAACACCATCGCCGACGAGGAGCCCGAACAACTCGTCGTCTACCCTCGCCGCCGACCGCTTCCCGTCGACCCCTCGCCTCGCCTAAGGTACCGTCGTGACCGCCGTAGCACCCTATTTACATTTCTAGGCTTAGTTAGGGCCGCCGTCGCTCGCCATGGCCGCTGGCCTGCTCACCGTCGCCGGAGAAGACGACCGGCACGGGTCGAGTACCCGTGCCGTGTCGGATCTGATCCCGACCGTGCGATCACGATCGGATGGCGCGTGTGAGCCCACGTACGTGATCTAATCCGCACCGTCGGATCTGGTCAAAGCGTTACGTTTTAATCTAGCGCGTCCATTTCCATTTAAAACCCGCGATCGATCTCGTGCGTCCATGTAGTACCCTTTCGCATGTTTTAATCCTGGCCGTTCGTTTTCACTTAAGCGCCCCGCCTCGCCTGCGCACGTTGGATCTGGATCCAACGGTCCGGATCAATCCGGCGCACGCGCACAGTGCGCGGGTTCACCGTGGGCCTGGCTCACCGTGGACCCGAGAGGGTTTAAATTTAAAAATAAATTCCAGAAAAGGTTTAAAACTTGTAAAATTTATATCTGGCGTATTTGAACTCTAAAAATTACCATTCCAATTTCAGAAAATTCATAATATTATTCTCTACATGTTTATGCAATAAAAACAGTAGGTTTACTTTGGACATTTCATGTTTATTCAAATGAATATTCAAATGCCTTTAGGGTTAAAATACAAATTCAAATATTTGAACTTCAGAAAAATTTATATTTATTTCCTTTCTGTCCATGTGCTGAAAACCATTAAAATAACATGAACTTTTCATTTAAAAGTTTATTATGAAACTTAATATGACAATAATCACATTTAAACACCTTTTCTAAAAAGGGAAACTTTTTAATTCCTTTAAAATTTATTTATGAAATAAATCACAGAACCTTAACAATTGAATTTATTTTATTTTTAATCAAACCAACTTTGACCTATGTGCTTATCATGTAATATTATATTGTTTGATTGAATATTGTGTTCATTTTATTTTACTTTACTATATCAAAAAGACTACGACGTCGCCGAGGAGCCGGAATACTTCCCGGAAGTCCCTCCCTCGCCTTTCGCTGATCAAGGCAAGTCACCAAACCAATCTTTTGAGCATATTGAACCCATGTTTGATTAAACTATCGCTAAAACACATAGGTTATATACGCATTAGTCAAATGAACCCTTACAATATATTTATTTAGGATCCCCCGACCTTGATGTACAACCCAAGCCATGCTCTCTAGCCTAAACTCCTTGTCACCACATGATAAATGTTATTAGCTAGTGTCCAATGTATCGACACGATCGCTATAGGATAAAAATGAGTCGTAGTACATGGTTCTATTATATGATCCCCATTGTTTCTTATCTATGGAATTCTGTCGGTGTTGGAGTTGTGGTTGTGAGTGAATGCATGGTGGGTTCCGGGTGCAAGCTAGGGCATTGGTCGGTAGCACCCGAGGCACTATAAGGACCGGTCTGAGGGATCCGTTGCAATACACTTACGTACTAACCACAAGTCTAATGGGTAAGTCCTAACTAAGGTATGGATTGTTCCAAACCGAGGCCACCAATTGGAGATGGGTCAAGTAGCACCTGCGGGTGACTTGTACCAATGTGGCGCAAAAGGGGGTGCGACGTTAGCCGAGATGCGGCCCGGCGCGCCGGCGAAACCTAGAGCGGGTGGTTATCGCTTGGAACATTTCATGCCGAGGTTTTGGCACGAGTTCCCGTGGTATGGGTCATCTCGTTTGGGATGAGTGCGTGCCTTGTGGGTACAGTAGTACATCTCTGATCAGAGTCTTAAATCTTTTCGAAAAGCCGAGCCCACGGTCAAGGGCGGGTTGCGTGACATCCCCCAGTTAGATTATTTTGGATATGTATGTGCATGATGGATTGACATGTAAGGACTGTTGTGCGAGGAGGTAAAACATACTCCTCGAGTTAGTTGATGTTGTTGATATTCATGTTTACTTTTCCGCATGATTTAAAATGTGATTACACTAAATGCAATAACTGAAACTGTACTTTTTCGCAATATTAGCCATTACCCTTCTTTGTTTATTATCCTGCATTATTACTTGCATTTGCGGTGGCTTGTTGAGTACTTTTTGTACTCATACCCGTTGGACCCCACAGAGGATGTTTACTATGAAGACGGTCTGGAGTAGCGACCCAGTCGAGAAGAAAGATCCTGAAGGAGATGTTCGTCATGCCGCTTTTTAATTATTTTTATTACTGTTCTTACTAAAACTTTGATGTAATAAATATGGTCTGCGTACCATGAATACTGTCGTATGTACGTTGTCGCATGATGAACCTCTTGTATTATTATTTTTCTTTAGAAATTCAATAATGTTCCGATTTCGATAAATCGGGGCGCTACAAGATGGTATCAGAGCCGACTCGACTGTAGGAAGCCAAACAGACCCGCCTAGCCATTAGCCACAGGAAATTATTTCTCGAAAATCTACTTTATAAACTTTGTTCCTCCCCTCACTTCTATTCAACTTGCTGTTTTGTAGATGCCAGTATACCAAGTGCACAGCTACTGCCGCCATTATGAGGGCTTCGTCCGGGAGCTCCGTATGATGCTCACCTTCCTCGGGTTCCTCTTCGAACCCGAATTCCAAGGAGTGTACCCCGACGAGTTCGCCGGACCTTGCGACGTCTCCCTCACCGTCCACAGTTCCGGAGAACACCTGCCGCCCTACACCACCGCACTTGGAGGCCCGACTTTCGACGTCGCGTGCCAACGAGTCGCCCTCCAGGCCCTCATGGAGTTTAGGATGATCTACGATGATCGTCTTCAGAACTCGTCCTTCCGGCTTGTGCCGAAGCGTACTCCTGGAGCCCACCGTAGCATCTACCTCGGAGTTCACTCCGTGCGTGATCCGGTCATGGCCCGGCAGTCGCGTCTTCTGCAGGCTATGGATGACCTCCATACCGAGGCGGTGCTCGACGCCGACGAGCACCACGAGGCGGTTGAGTTCCTTCGTGAAGAAACGAAGAACTTGATCCAACAGAACGGCGAGCTGCAGCGCAAGATCATGCAGCTGCAGAAGGATATTGCGGAGATGGTCCCTCTTCTTCCAAGGAAGAAGAAGCCCATCCGTAAGCCCCTCCCTCGCCCCAAGAGGATCCCGCCACGACCCTCCCCCGCCAGACCCTCCACCAGTGCCCCTGCACCACGCCCCGGCCTCGTCTCCGACTCCATCATCGAGAACTTTCTCGAGCCCACCATCCCTCCGGAGCCACGTACTCGTGGTTCCGAGAGCACGGAGACCGCCTCCGGTGGCGAGTAGGCGCTAGAAGCCGCTATTTTTAAATAATAAGGAATTTTGTATGCGATGCTATCCGCAACAAGTGTGTTGTGGGTAGAATAAAAAACTTGATTGTAATGAACAATTTCTACCACTCCATTCATGTGCTTGAATCTTATATGATATTTTTGGTTGTATTATTGTTTCGTCATCTTTTGCCTTATCACTATGTATATTCAGAAGATGGCCGACCACCAGAACACCGGTTCCAACAATGGTGAAGGAGGAAGCCGCGACGCACGCGAGGGTGTTGTACCCAACTGGGGTGCAACAGGCCCACGTCAGTCTGGGTCGCCCTCCGCCAACCACCCTACTTTGGCGGAAATGATGGCGAATCAAAACCAGCTGATCACCGCCCTCCTCACCCAGATGCAGCACCAACAAGCACAGTTGGACCGACTGAAGAATGGGGAACCTGCCCCTCGCGCACCAGCACCCGCACCAGCTCCACAACTCTCGGAGTTTCTGCGCGTGCGTCCGCCCATCTTCTCAAGCACCACCAACCCGATGGAGGCCGGAGATTGGCTTCGCACCATCGGAAAGAAGCTTGACCTCCTCCCCTGCACCGACCGGGAGCGAGTGGCCTTCGCCACTCACCAGCTCCAAGGTCCCGCCGCTGAATGGTGGGACAACTATCGTGAGTCCCAACCGGAGGACCACGTGGTGACCTGGGCAGAGTTCACCATCGCCTTCCGTGCCGCCCATGTCCCCGCCGGTGTCATCGTGGTGAAACAGCAGGAGTTCCGCGACCTGCAATAAGGCAACCGGACCGTCATGGAGTACCTCCATGAGTTCAATCGCCTCGCCCGCTACGCACCGGAGGAAGTGCGCACCGACGCCCTCCGCCAAGCCAAGTTCCTTCGGGGACTCAAGGATGAGCTGTCCATCCAGCTCGTCGCCACCGACTACGCCGACTTCCAGCGGCTAGTCAACAAAGCGCTCATCCAAGAGACTGAGCAAAACAAGCTGGACCTCAAGAAGAGGAAGTTGATCGCCTTCAAGCACCAGCAGGCGAACTCTCAGAGGCCCCTCTTCGTCCCTCCGCCACCAGCGCCTGCCTACCATCCTCGGCCCGCCTACCGGCCACCTCACGCCGCCGGTGGATCCAACGCCGGGCATCCTCGCCCCGCTCTACCAGCTCTGGCCGCTCAGCCGACGTCAGCCGCCAAGGCCCCGATCTTGAAGGATCACCAAGGGAGGCCGGTCGTCTGCTTCAACTGCCGCAAGGAAGGGCACTATTCGCACCAGTGTCCTCACCCCAAGCAGACTCAAGGCGCGGCACCCAACCAGGTGGTTCGTGCCCGCGTCAACCACATCAGCGCGGAGGAAGCTCAGGAGGCTCCTGAAGTCGTGCTTGGTACGTTTACTGTGAATTCCGTACCGACCGTAATATTATTTGACTCTGGAGCAACACACTCCTTCGTCTCGGAAGATTTTGTGAAAACAAACGAACTGGACGTACTCCCTCTACCCATCCCCATGGTGATTGCCACTCTCGGCAATAGGACCTTAGCCTGCTTATACTGCCCTAAGGTTCAGATTGACATCCAAGGAGTATTGTTTCGGGCCGAGCCAGTCCTCCTAAAATGCACCGGACTCGACCTCATACTAGGGATGGATTGGTTGATGAAGCACAAGGGAGTGATCGACTGTGCCAACAAGTCCGTCACAGTGACCAACTCTGAAGGCGCAACCGTCACCTTTCGGATGACCCGTCGCGAACCACGCGGAGCATCCCTTCGCTCGATAGCTCTTGAAGAGGTGCCCATAGTCAAGGAGTTCACGGACATCTTCCCTGAAGACCTACCCGGAATGCCTCCCAAACGGGACATCGAATTCAGAATCGAACTTGTCCCCGGGACCACTCCAATCTCCAAGCGCCCGTACCAGATGGCCGCTAATGAGTTAGCTAAAGTCAAGAGCAACATCGAAGACCTAGAGCAGAAAGGATACATCCGACCGAGTACCTCACCCTGGGGTGCACCGGTTATATTTGCCATGAAGAAGGACAAGACCAAGAGGATGTGCGTGGACTATAGAGCCCTAAACGACGTAACCATCAAGAACAAGTACCCATTGCCCCGGATCGACGACCTGTTCGATCAACTGAAAGGATCCTCGGTGTTTTCCAAGATTGACCTCAGGTCAGGTTATCACCAATGGAGGATTAGAGAGGAGGACATACCCAAGACTGCCTTCACCTCCCGCTATGGACTCTATGAGTACACCGTGATGTCGTTCGGACTCACGAATGCCCCGGCCTTCTTCATGAACATGATGAACAATGTATTCATGGAGTTCTTGGATAAGTTCATCGTGGTATTCATCGACGATATTCTCGTTTACTCCAAGACCAAGGAAGAACACGAGACTCACCTCCGTCTGGCCCTCGGAAAGCTAAGGGAGCAGCAACTGTATGCCAAATACAGCAAATGCGAATTTTGGTCGTCTGAGGTGAAGTTCCTCGGCCATGTTATATCTGCCGGAGGGATAGCAGTGGACCCAACCACCGTTGAAGCGGTAACCAACTGGCTGCAGCCCACGACCGTGACCGAGATCCGGAGTTTTCTCGGATTGGCCGGATACTACCGCCGGTTCATCGAGAATTTTTCCAAGATCGCCAAGCCTATGACCAGACTTTTGCAGAAGGAAGTGAAGTTGGAATGGACCCCCGACTGCGAAGAAAGCTTCCAGACCCTCAAGAAGAAACTAGTGTCAGCCCCTATTCTGACTTTGCCAGACATCCGGAAAGACTTCCACGTCTACTGTGATGCCTCTCGTCAAGGATTGGCATGCGTCTTAATGCAAGAAGGGAAAGTGATATCCTACGCCTCCCGGCAACTGAGACCGCATGAGCTGAACTACCCAACCCATGACCTGGAACTATCAGCCGTGGTTCATGCCTTGAAGATATGGAGACATTACCTTGTGGGGAATCGGTGTGAGATCTTCACCGACCACAAGAGCCTCAAGTACATATTCACCCAACCAGACCTAAACCTCAAGCAAAGGAGATGGTTGGAACTGATCAAGGATTACGACTTGGGCATCCACTATCATCCGGGCAAAGCGAATGCGGTGGCAGACGCCCTTAGTAGAAAAGGGTACTGCAATGCCATCATGATTTAGGACCAAGCTCCTTTACTTTACAAGGAGATGGAAAGGCTAAACCTAGGGATCACCACTCGAGCGTACCTCGCTGCCTTGGAGTCTCGGCCTGTCTTAATAGACCAGATCCGAGAGAAGCAGAAGGAAGACCCGGACATCCTAGAGATCCAGCAGAACATGAGGAAGGGTAAAGCCCCCGGATTTTCCGAGGAAGAGCATGGTACCATCTGGTTCGGGAACCGGATCTACGTACCCGACAAACCTGAGTTGAAGACCCTCATCCTTCAAGAAGCCCACGATACTCTATACTCCATCCATCCAGGGAGTACAAAGATGTATCAAGACCTGAAGGAAAAATATTGGTGGGTCAGCATGAAGAGAGAAATAGCTGAGTATGTGGCCAAGTGCGACACATGCCGACGAGTCAAGGCAGAGCATCAGAGGCCTGCCGGACTTCTTCAACCTCTCAAGGTCCTTGAATGGAAGTGGGAAGAGATAGGAATGGACTTCATCACGGGACTGCCCAGGACCCAAGCTGGTCACGATTCTATCTGGGTGATCGTCGACCGACTCACCAAGGTAGCTCACTTCGTTCCGGTCAAGACAACTTACACCGTCGCCAAGTTGGCTGAGTTGTATATGACCCGGATCGTGTGCCTTCACGGAGTTCCTAAGAAGATTGTATCTGACCGCGGGAGTCAGTTTACCTCCAAGTTTTGGAAGAACCTTCAAGAGGAACTCGGCACTCGGCTGAACTTTAGCACCGCCTATCATCCACAGACCGACGGTCAAACCGAAAGGGTCAACCAGATATTGGAAGATATGCTTAGAGCTTGTGCTCTAGACTTTGGCGGAATGTGGGACAAGAACTTACCCTACACGGAGTTCTCCTACAACAACAGCTATCAAGCCAGCCTACAAATGTCCCCGTTCGAAGCACTCTACGGGCGTAAGTGCAGAACGCCGTTGCTCTGGGATCAAACCAGAGAATCGCAACTGTTTGGGACCGATCTGTTAAGAGAAGCTGAAGAGAAGGTCAAAATCATAAGAGACCGATTGAAGGCAGCCCAATCCCGGCAGAAGAGCTATGCCGACAACCGTCGAAGAGATCTAGCCTTTGAGGAGGGCGATCTTGTCTATCTTCGAGTCACTCCCCTCCGTGGTACTCAAAGGTTCAACATGAAGGGCAAGCTAGCACCTCGCTACGTCGGACCTTTTCAGATCCTCCGACGACAAGGAGAAGTGGCATATCAACTTGAACTGTCTCCATCCTTGGCAGGAGTTCACGATGTATTCCACGTCTCTCAGCAGAAGAAGTGCCTTCGCGTACCCACTGAGCAAGCCGATCTTCAACAGCTCAACGTCCAGGAAGACTTTACCTACATAGAGAAACCCGTCAAGATCTTGGAAACCAAGGAAAGGGTAACCAGAAGTCGTGTAGTTCGCTTCTGCAAGGTTCAGTGGAACAACCACCCCACCGAAGAAGCTACATGGGAAAAGGAAGACGAACTAAAAGCCCAATACCCCGAGTTATTCGAGTAACGTTCCAATCTCGAGGACGAGATTCTTGTAAGTGGGATAGGTTTGTAACACCCCAAATTTTCAATACAATAAAAATATTATTAAATTCAATTTCCTGGAATATATATTTCTGAAAATACTTTAATACCCTTTTATACCATTTTGAACTACAACATAGAGTAGATGGCCAAACTAGGAGCTGAAATTTTTTGTGTATGATCCTAAGACCAAAATATATTTTTGAGAATTTTTATAAATTTCTACCAAGCTTGGAAGTAGCCCTAATATTTTAGTCTAATTTCTGGAATTATTTTTAATCAGAAATGCTTTAAAACAGTAATGGGCTCCCCTCCCTCCTTTCTCTCTCTCCCGGCTGGCCCAGCCCACTCCCTCCCGCGCGCTCGGACTGACAACCGGGCCCCGCCTGTCAGCGACCCCTCCTCTCTTCACGCGCGCGCCCGACGCCTCGGCCCCACCCGTCAGCTCTCTCCCTCGCGCACCCGCGCCCGCTGGCCAGTGGCCCCCGCCTGTCAGCTTCGTCATCAACCTCGCGCCACCCCTCCTAATCGCACCGGCCGACGACCTCGCCTCGGATCCGCTCGCTGGCTCCCCCTCCCGTTAAACCGACGCCGGCAATTAATTCCCTGAGGCCCGCCGACCATTTAAACACATAAAGGCACGCGTTTAAGCCCCCGGGAACGCAGCGCCGTGCATGGCCGAGCCCTCGCCGGCGACTTAAAGCCCTCCCTCAGCTTTCCTTGCATGCGAGCCCCCTCCGACGCCCTATTTAAACCCCCGGCCTCCGCCGCGTTCGACCCCCACGCCCACTCGCTTCGAGAATGAACAGAACACCCGCGATTCACATTTTAGTGCTCCCCTTCTGCTTCGTCTCCGGCCGCCGTTCGCCATCGCCTCAGACCACCTCCGTCCACGCCCTCGCCACCGTCATGACCGCAAGGATGACCTCGACCTCGGCCACCCCTCCGCCGACGTCGAACCCCGCCGGAACACCATCGCCAACGAGGAGCCCGAACAACTCGTCGTCTACCCTCGCCGTCGACCGCTTCCCGTCGACCCCTCGCCTCGCCTAAGGTACCGTCGCGACCGCCGTAGCACCCTCTTTCCATTTCTAGGCTTAGTTAGGGTCGCCGTCGCTCGCCATGGCCGCTGGCCCGCTCGCCGTCGCCGGAGAAGACGATCGGCACGGGTCGAGTACCCGTGCCGTGTCAGATTTGATCCCGACCGTGCGATCGCGATCAGATGGCGCGTGTGAGCCCACGTACGCGATCTAATCCGCACCGTCAGATCTGGTCAAAGCGTTACGTTTTAATCTCGCGCGTCCATTTCCATTTAAAACCCGCGATCGATCTCGTGCATCCACATAGTACCCTTTCGCACGTTTTAATCCTGGCCGTTCGTTTTCACTTAAGCGCCCCGCCTCGCCTGCGCACGTTGGATCTGGATCCAACGGTCCGGATCAATCCAGCGCACGCGCACAGTGCGCGGGTTCACCGTGGGCCTGGCTCACCGTGGACCCGAGAGGGTTTAAATTTAAAAATAAATTCCAGAAAAGGTTTAAAACTTGTAAAATTTATATCTGGCGCATTTGAACTCTAAAAATTACCATTCCAATTTCAGAAAATTCATAATATTATTCTCTACATGTTTATGCAATAAAAACAGTAGGTTTACTTTGGACATTTCATGTTTATTCAAATGAATATTCAAATGCCTTTAGGGTTAAAATACAAATTCAAATATTTGAACTTCAGAAAAAATTATATTTATTTCCTTTCTGTCCATGTGCTGAAAACCATTAAACTAACATGAACTTTTCATTTAAAAGTTTATTATGAAACTTAATATGACAATAATCACATTTAAACACCTTTTCTAAAAAGGGCAACTTTTTAATTCCTTTAAAATTTATTTATGAAATAAATCACAGAACCTTAACAATTGAATTTATTTTATTTTTAATCAAACCAACTTTGACCTATGTGCTTATCATGTAATATTATATTGTTTGATTGAATATTGTGTTCATTTTATTTTACTTTACTATATCAAAAAGACTACGACGTCGCCGAGGAGCCGGAATACTTCCCGGAAGTCCCTCCCTCGCCTTTCGCTGATCAAGGCAAGTCACCAAACCAATCTTTTGAGCATATTGAACCCATGTTTGATTAAACTATCGCTAAAACACATAGGTTATATACGCATTAGTCAAATGAACCCTTACAATATATTTATTTAGGATCCCCCGACCTTGATGTACAACCCAAGCCATGCTCTCTAGCCTAAACTCCTTGTCACCACATGATAAATGTTATTAGCTAGTGTCCAATGTATCGACACGATCGCTATAGGATAAAAATGAGTCGTAGTACATGGTTCTATTATATGATCCCCATTGTTTCTTATCTATGGAATTCTGTCGGTGTTGGAGTTGTGGTTGTGAGTGAATGCATGGTGGGTTCCGGGTGCAAGCTAGGGCATTGGTCGGTAGCACCCGAGGCACTATAAGGACCGGTCTGAGGGATCCGTTGCAATACACTTACGTACTAACCACAAGTCTAGTGGGTAAGTCCTAACTAAGGTATGGATTGTTCCAAACCAAGGCCACCAATTGGAGATGGGTCAAGTAGCACCTGCGGGTGACTTGTACCAATGTGGCGCAAAAGGGGGTGCGACGTTAGCCGAGATGCGGCCCGGCGCGCCGGCGAAACCTAGAGCGGGTGGTTATCGCTTGGAACATTTCATGCCGAGGTTTTGGCACGAGTTCCCGTGGTATGGGTCATCTCGTTTGGGATGAGTGCGTGACTTGTGGGTACAGTAGTACATCTCTGATCAGAGTCTTAAATCTTTTCGAAAAGCCGAGCCCACGGTCAAGGGCGGGTTGCGTGACATCCCCCAGTTAGATTATTTTGGATATGTATGTGCATGATGGATTGACATGTAAGGACTGTTGTGCGAGGAGGTAAAACATACTCCTCGAGTTAGTTGATGTTGTTGATATTCATGTTTACTTTTCCGCATGATTTAAAATGTGATTACACTAAATGCAATAATTGAAACTGTACTTTTCCGCAATATTAGCCATTACCCTTCTTTGTTTATTATCCTGCATTATTACTTGCATTTGCGGTGGCTTGTTGAGTACTTTTTGTACTCATACCCGTTGGACCCCACAGAGGATGTTTACTATGAAGACGGTCTGGAGTAGCGACCCAGTCGAGAAGAAAGATCCTGAAGGAGATGTTCGTCATGCCGCTTTTTAATTATTTTTATTACTGTTCTTACTAAAACTTTGATGTAATAAATATGGTCTGCGTACCATGAATACTGTCGTATGTACGTTGTCGCATGATGAACCTCTTGTATTATTGTTTTTCTTTGGAAATTCAATAATGTTACGATTTCGATAAATCGGGGCGCTACATGCTGCATATATTTTTCTGTCCAACAAAGTTCCTAAACAGTTCTAGAAACTTTTGTTTTCTTCTGATTTTCAATCTTCAGTCCGGATTCTATCTTTGAGGCGAGTCTTGATCTATTTTGGTACTGTTATTGGACCTGAGTTCTACATAACTTTTGTTGTCCAAGTTTCAAGGGTTTCATGTTAAAAATTTGCAAAAGGTTTTGTCCACTGCTGCATATTTTGTTCTGTCCAACAAAGTGCCTAAAAAATTCTAAAAACTGCTGATTTCTGCCAAGTTTTCTGTTTTCAGTCTGGATCCAATCTTTGAGGCAATTTTTGATAAGTTTTGGTTCTGTTTTTGGACCTGAGTTCTACATAACTCTTGTTGTCAAAGTTACAAGGGTTCCATGTTTGAAGTTTGCAAAAGGTTCTGAACAAATCTACATATAGTGTTTGGCTCATCTATATGCTATAAAAATTCTAGAAGGTGGTCATTTGCTGAAAATCTTGAAGGCTGAAAGTTGAATCTAGAAACATTTTTCTCCCTTCTTTTTCTTTCCCAGCTTGCTGATCATGTGATGTCGTATGCAGTGATGCTTTTCACCATTAACAACTACATGTACTGCCGAGCACATTTCCACCAAGCCTATTCTGAAATTGTTTTTTATGTGTCTTTTGTATAGAACAGAAAAAGTTTGAGAGCTATTTTAAAGCGTAGTCTTTGTGTGTGCAAATTCAGTACTAGTGATCCCTCAATCTATCATTTGACATAATATCAGATAGGAGGGTGATAGCATCTATTTTTATCGGAGTCTTTACTACATCTCCTTACGCTTGTTCATTTAGAGGTGCGTTGGGTGATTTGAAAAGGCCATCATATTCGCAAGAATTTGTCGAGGCACCTATTGACCCCCCTCTAGTCGTCATTCTGATCCCACATGTTTACAAGAAGGCTAGTGGGAGCTCACTTGTGTTTCTGGTCCTATATGTGGATGTCATATTGTTGATCGGAAATGACATTCCTTTGTTGAATGCTGTCAAGGCTTCATTGAAAAATAGTTTTTCGATGAAAGATGTTGGAGAGGCAGCATACATTTTGGGCATTAAGATCTATAGAGATAGATAAAAACGGTTAATTGGATTAAACCAAAGTATGTACATTGATAAGGTTTTGAATCGGTTCAAAATGAAAAATTCTAAGAAGGGTTTTCTGCCGATGTCACATGGTATTTTCTTAGTAAGACTCAGTGTGCCACGACACCTGATGAGCTAGAGAAGATGAATGCGATCTCGTATGCCTCCGTAATTAGATCCATCATGTATGCCATGTTATGTACACGCCCAGATGTGTCATATGCTCTAAGTGTTACGAGCAGGTACCAATCGAACCCTGGTGAAAGTCACTAGGCTGTAGTAAAGAGTATCCTCAAGTACTTGAGAAGGACTAAGGAAATGTTCCTGGTATACGGTGGTGAAGAGGAGTTCATTGTAAGTGGTTACACAGATGCTAGCTTTCAAACCGATAAAGATGATTCTCGATCGCAATCTGGCTTTGTGTTCTGCCTCAATGGAGGTGAAGTGAGTTGGAAGATTTCCAAGTAAGAGACGGTGGCCGATTCTACAATAGAAGTTGATGTAGGACCGAAAGTAGCGACCAGAGGGGGGGGGGGGGGGTGAATGGGCGCCTTAAAAATTCTTTCGAATCAATGGCCTGTTCCCAATACCCAACGCACCTTAAAATACTATGCAGCAGAAAGTAAACAGAAGGCCTAAGTCTAAAGGTATCTAACCTAGAAGCAATTGATAATAAACAGTGTAAATCTAAAGTAGTGCAACTAGACAGATGAACAAGTTGTAACAGGCCTAAAACTTCTCAATGAAATGATCTAAGTATGTGTAAGATGAAAAGAGAAGTTACTGTCCAAATTTATCTCCTGTTCGGAACTTGGCGAAGCCCCCTTCGCACGTCGAGGTATGCTTCGGAGGTTGGTGACGGAGCCTGTCCGAGATGCCGAAGATGTCACGGTCTAGCCTAGTTCGAAGTGGTAAGATGCGAAGTGTACTTCGGAGCGAAGTAAAACAGTGCCGGAGTCTGGTTCGAAGTATGTACTTCGAAGACAAGGCTTCGAACACAGCTTCGAACCAAGCGCTTCAGAGCAAAGTGTCAAAGTCGGAGCCCGCTTCGAAGTGAGCACTTCGAAGACAAAACTTCGAACACAACTTTGAACCGAAAGCTTCGAAGCACGACCTTCAAACAGAAAGCTTCGAACTCAACACACATAAGGACAACCTTCGAACAAGGAAGCGAAGTCTGTCACACGACAGAAAAACAAGTCCGAAGCCAATGCTTTACCTTTGAAAAGAGCAAGCTCCGAAAAGAGAGGCGAAGGGTGACACGCTACACAGAAGTCAGTGCGAGGCCTAGCGGAGCTACAAGCTTCGAACCTAACTTCGAAACTTGTCGAAGTAAGGACTTTGAACAGATAGGGCCGAAGCCCCTTCGCACTATTGTTCGAAGTATGCGATACTGACGTTCAGAAAAATGCTTCGAAGCTTAGCAACACAGAAAGCAAACCAAAGACCGAAGATCGAACGAAGCCTTCGAAGGAGATAGATCGAAGCCTGCCTCGCGAAACGGAAGGGCTTCGAACAGAGAGTAGCTTCGCTCGAAACACAGCCAAAAAGGTGACAGAGCCTGTCAGCTTCGATCAAAAAGCTGTGCGATAGAAAGTAAAAAGGCTGGCAGCAAAGACTGTAGCTACAGTAGCAGTACTACTTGCAACAGCAAGAACTAGTACTACTTCTCACGAAGAACACACGCAACAGAGACACAACCTTAGGAATAAAATCAACCAGCACAACAAACCGAAGCTTCTTGTAGCAGAGGAATCAATGCACTCACCCCAGCAACCAACAAAGAAATCAATCTCACAGGAGCAAAATAAATGCAAGGCAAAAAGGGATGAACCACTGCCTGGCGGCGCACACAGGAGAGAGAAAGAGACAAAATGACCCAATAGAGAGGATTTGATTTCAGCACAAAGGGGTAGTCCAAACCCTAGGGATTGGGGTCCTATTTATAGGCAGCCCAACACTAGGAATATTCTACTAGCCCCTTAGGGTTTTTACAGACTCAAAAATAAAGGAAAAGACTCTACTGCCCTTAGGAATTTTTACAGACACAACTGACTGACTGTGGGCCTAGAGTTACAGATGACATATCCGGAAGCTAAGTTTTCGTAGCGACTACGGCTTCTCTTCTGGACAGTCGGATATAGAATCAATGGTTGTCAGTTTTACGCCGAAACTGACAAAGCCTCCACCAGCTTTGCACCAGGTACCCGGATTGGGCCGGCCCGACTCCGCAGCTCTCTCAGCCCGGCAATCGCTCACCGCCCGTGTACCTGAGTCAGTCCTGGTCAACAGCCCAGTGGGTCTTCTACTGCTTCTGGCCCATGCACCCGGATTGGGCCAGCCCGACATCGCAGCCTCCTCTGCCCGACAGTCGCTCGCTGCCCGTGTACCTGAGTCACACGCGGCCCATGAAACAGCAGATCTCTTCTCTTCTACAGTCCTCGTTGACTATCGTTGACAATGACTCATCACTTCTGGAGCCATGAGGCCCACGCTATTCAGCATGGCTCCTCAATCTCCCCCTTGATGAGTGCATTGTCAACACTCCTCAATTCTCAGCTCTTCAGCACCTGTGAAACAAATGTGGAAACACGAGAACAAAACACAAGAAAAACAAAGAAGAAGAAAAATAAGGTAAAAGTTTAACCCTAATGACCAAAAGCCGAACAAAAGCAAGAAACGGTCATTATGCTTAACCAACACATAAAAGCTCAAAATGAGTGCGATTTCAGAACAACAAGGATATCAACAGAGTAAGAACTCCCCTTAAACTCTGATCCCAAATTTTCTCCCCCTTGTTGACAAGTGAACTCATCAAGCACTCAAAAGAGACACAGACTCCCCCTGAAATGCAACTCCCCCTCAAGATATGCAGTGAATGCAACTGGGGTGCAGGTGGAGTGTAGAAAGCATGCTTCTCAAATATGATTGACTGCAGTTACAACATCTAACAGGTATAGCAAAAGAGATACTGTCTAAGACACATGGCATGATCAGTGCAAGAGATGATATCTAAAGAAAGTCATGTAGCACGCATTTGTCAATTTTTGCAAATAAAAGCATCACCACATTTTCTGGTAAACAAGCAAGGTAAAGCATGAGATGCAGAAGCTAACTGATATCTACCAAGATAAGCATTGTTCAAAACAAAGTGCTTCAGCAAACTTGTTATTTTTTAATGTTCAGGCTTTTTCATTTTCCTTTGTCATTTTTTGCCAAGGGTTATTTGCATGTCAAACCTTATGCTAACCGACCAAGTCAAGCCTAGGCCAGAACTGGGCCATCAGAAGCTTAAGACATTGGTCTTGGCATACACTACACTGTCCTAGTTCATACCAAAGTGCTATGGTAAGCAGTCCAGAACAGTATAATGCGACAAAGCAAACCCACTTGGATCTTTTCAACTTAAGCATAAAAGGAATGGAATTTTCATTCATTTTTGATTTTTATCATTTTTATAGCACATTTTCCATGTTAAAGCATAAAGATGTCCAAGTTGCATATCTGCATCTATGTGATGAACTGGCTACAAGGCATGTAACAGATAGCAAAAGCGCTCAGCCTACACATGCTAGTTACCAGAAGCAAAGGTGATCATTTTTCAAGTTGAAACCGTAAAAGCCATGCACATGACAGATATCAGGTATATCAAGTGAACTGAAACAAAGCATGATCATCGACATGTAATCAAAAGCATGTACCCGCTAGAATAAGTAAAGCAGTTCAATCATATAACAGAAGCAGGCTCAAAAGTGTGATACGTGAATATGCAAGATATGAACACACACAAAAAGACTCAAGAAAAGAGTAAAGAAGAAAGAAAACTGACGCAAAATATCCTAGAAAGGATACACAACACCCAAATCCCCTCTTAAACGCTCAAAAGTAGACTGATCTAGGGGTTTGGTGAAAATGTCAGCCAACTGATGATGGGTATCAACATGAATAAGGTCAATGACACCTTTCTCATATTGATCCCGCAAGAAGTGAAAGCGCACATCAATATGTTTGGTTTTTGAATGAAGACACGGGTTTTTCCCTACACTAATAGCACTAGTGCTATCGCAAAACAATGGAACCCTGGTAGGAAAGAACAACCCAAAGTCTCGTAGAGTGGAAATCATCCAAACCATCTGTGTGCAGCAGCTGGCAGCAGCTACATACTCAGCCTCTGTGGTCGAAAGAGCAACTCCAGATTGCTTTCGAGAAGACCAAGATACAAGGGAAGAACCAAGAAACTGGCAAGTACCGGAAGTCGACTTGCGATCCAACCGACACCCACCAAAGTCAGCGTCCGAAAAGCCAGATAACTCAAGAGATGATGATGCTGAATAATAAAGACCAAGATCAGGCGCATAGGTGAGATACCTGAAAATGCGCTTGACAGCCTGCCGATGAGACGCGCGTGGTGAAGACTGAAAACGCGCGCAAAGTCCCACGGCGAACTGTATGTCCGGTCTTGTTGCCGTTAAGTACAACAGCGAACCGATCATCCCTCGAAACTCTCTCTCATTGACCTTGACACCGCTCTCGTCCTTGTCCAGACCCCCAGAAGTACCCATCGGGGTCATCTGCGGCTTCAATTCACCACCAAAGTCAAATTTCTTAAGCATGTCACGAGTATACTTACCTTGGTGGATGAAGGTGCCGTCCTTGGTCTGCTTGATCTGGAGCCCTAAGAAATACTTGAGCTCACCCATGAGGCTCATCTCAAACTCACTGTGCATCTGCTCAGAAAACTTGGACACAAGAGAATTAGTAGTACCGCCAAAGATAATATCGTCCACGTAAATCTGAGCAACTAAAAAATCTGAAGCATCTCTGAGCAAGAAAAGAGTTTTGTCCACAGAACCCATCACAAAGCCCTTCCCCAACAAAAATTGCTTTAACCGGTCATACCAAGCCCTGGGGGCTTGCTTCAACCCGTATAAAGCTTTGTGAAACTTAAAAACATGTCGAGGAAACTTAGGGTTCTCAAAACCGGGGGGTTGCCTAACATAAACCTCCTCTTCTATGTACCCGTTTAGAAAAGCACTCTTAACATCCATTTGAAAAAGCTTAAAACCCTTCGAAACGGCAAAAGCTAGAAGAATACGAATGGACTCAAGACGGGCAACAGGAGCGAAGGTTTCTTCAAAGTCAATACCTTCCTTCTGGCAATAACCCTGGGCGACTAGTCGAGCCTTGTTGCGCACCACAACCCCATCTTCACCTTGTTTGTTCTTGAATACCCACTTGGTGCCTATGGGGTTGCATCCTGGTGGCGGCTCAACTAGTGTCCAAACCCGATTGCGGACAAAATTCTCAAGCTCTTCTTGCATGGCATTAATCCAATTAGAATCAGAGAGAGCATGAGAAACATCTCTGGGCTCAAAAGATGCAACAAACGCAGATTCAGCAAACACGGCGAGAGAGGCAGAAGAACGCAAAGTCCTCTCAGTCAAATCACCAATGATGAGCTCTGAGGGGTGGTCACGCTGAACTGCTCGGGTTCCCTGGTGATCTGAAGTCACCTCACCGGAGTCAGCAGCTGGCACCTCTGGACTCGACTGAGGGGGCTCGATCGAAGTGGAAGAAGTGATCAGAGGTCCGCCCTCATCATCAGTCGAAGTCACAGAAGGTGTGGGCTCTGCGGGGGATGCAGAAGGCCTGCCCTCAACAGCAGCTGGAGTATCCTCATCTTCCTCGAAGATGGACTCTCCGAGCTCATCATCACCAGAAAGCTCAAAAGAAGGAGTCAAAGAAGGCAAGGACTCATCAAATGAAACCTCACACGTCTCGACAAGCAGCTGGGATTCGAGATTCCAAACACGGAAACCTCGAGAATGCAATGCATAACCAAGAAAAACACCATCCCAGCAACGAGACTCAAACTTGTCCAAATGCCCTCCCTTCTTGAGCACAAAGCACTTGCAGCCAAATGCTCGCAAGTGGCTCACTTTGGGCTGTCTGCCAAAACGCAACTCATATGATGTCTTACCAATGTAAGCTCTAAGAAAAATGCGGTTGGCCAGATAGCAAGCCGTGTTCATGGCTTCAGCCCAAAAACGCCTAGGAGTCCTGTGCTCATCGAGCATCGTCCTGGCCATCTCAACTAGCGTGCGGTTCTTTTGTTCCACAACGCCGTTCTGTGGGGGAGTGTAAGGAGAAGAAAACTGATGGTCCAGACCCTGATTACCACAGAAGCTGACGAACTGAGAGTTCTTGAACTCAGAGCCGTTGTCGGAGCGAATTGCTCGCATCCGACCATTGTTCTCATTCTTCAGCTTCAAAATCAGGTCATGGACAAATTGAAAGGTTTCATCCTTAGACTCCAAAAAGAAAACCCACAAGAATCGAGAAAAGTCGTCAACAATCACAAGTGCATACCACTTCCCACCGACTGAGCGTACCCGAGCTGGACCTACAGTGTCCAAATGTAAAAGCTCGCCTGGATACGAAGTCATCACCTGAGTCACAGGTGAGTGAGAAGCGGCAACCATTTTCCCATGATGACAGGGATGACAAACTAGATCCTTCTCCATTTTAAGCTTGGGCAATCCTCGGATGAGGTCCATAGAGCTTAACCTGACTAGCAGATCAAAACTCAAATGACCTAACCTCCTATGCCACTTCCAGAGCTCAGAAGAAGATCCAGCAATCAAACAGCGAGAAGGGCCAAAAGAACTAGAGAAGTCAATTCGAAAAACTTTACCGAAAGGTAAAATCTGACAAACCAAAGACCCTCTAGAATCAACCACAGAAGAATTGCCCTTCTTAAAACGCACTTCCAAACCATCCTCAAGAAGTTGCGAAACAGAGATTAAATTAAAGTTCAGATTTTTGACCAAAGCAACATTCTTTAAAGAGAAATGATCTGAAATGCTGATTGAGCCTATGCCACTTACTTTCCCTTGACCGCTGTTCCCGAAAGTGATGTACTCTTTGGAGCTCGGGGGAGTGAGACTGGAGAACCATCTGCGATGTCCCGTCATGTGGTGAGAACATCCTGAGTCCATGATCCAAACATCCTCCAGTCCCCGGTCCTGCACAATCAGTGTTTGTAAGTGGGAGCAAATGGTCCGGCACCAGGTTTAGCAAAGGAGCTAAACCAGTGTCGAGCCATCTGCTCAAAAGATGGAAAGCGAAAACCATCAAAAGAGTTTGGACCAAAACGCGGCTCAAAGCGCGGTCCACGGTTCTCCCTAACCCTGCGGCCACGAGGTCCAGAACCGTAGCCAACACGGTCTGGAACTCTGCCGGAACGGACACCACCAACTGGAGCACGGGTACGAAAACCGTCTCCTCTACCACCACCTACACGACGCGGCCTGGCCTCCAGCCTCTCCCCGCGCCGAGGAACATGCAGTCTACCACCCTGCTGGTAGAACTGCTCCTGATCACTACGAGCCCTCTCTGCTCTCTCAACTCGCTTCCTCCTGAAGCAAAACTCCGCAAGATGCCCGTCTCTCTGACAATACTCACAATGATAGGTAGGCTTCTTGGGATGTGGTTGAGGCTTGGGATTCTTGGGCTTGGTAGTGTTTGGTGTGGTCTTCTTGGGCTGAAAGGGTACAGGAAGAGAGTCAAGAGAAGTGTGGAGATTTTTGGGCTTTGGAACCCAGATAGGTTTCTTGGGTGGAGCTTTAGGTGGCTCATGAATCACTCCATCCTTGGGCTGACAAGCCTGGGAAGACTCAGTGGAGTGAGTCTTGGGATACCTCTGCTCTGGAGTCATTTTACTCCACTCCACTGCCCGGCTGATGGCACTCTCAAAGTCAGCCTTGGTGTAGGTGTAACCTACCCCAAACCCATCCTGCCTCTTGAACTGCTGGATCATCATGCCAAGCTGTGGCTCTCTGGCACTGATCCAACTCAGGATAGAACGGAGGTAAAAGTTCTCATTCTGAGAATCTGCTAGTTCCTCTCTCAAGGAGGCTAGAACCTCCACCTAAGACAAGCAGGTCTCACACTCACTCTCTACTTGGACATACTTTCCGGCTTTTAGCTTAATCAACTCCATTCTAAGAGACAGGCAGTTCTCACAAACAGTGGGTGGAACTGACAGTGTCTCAAGCTCTAGCCTAGTCTGGGCAAGCTCAGCTCTCAACCTCTCTAAATCACCCAAATGCTCATCGCCCTTGGATTTCAGCTCAGCTAAGACAGCTAGATGCGATGGGCAATCAACACAGGGTGCGACAACAGTGGCTTGAGCATCTTTCAGCTCCTGCTGAGCGCTTTCAAGCTCAGTGGCCAAAGCGTCCCTCTCATCAACCCTTTCTGTGTACCTGGACTTCAGAGTCGACAGGTCACACAGAAGCACCTCACACTTCGGGCACTCACTGCTATCACCCAAGCAAGGGGAAGAAGATAGACTTTCTATTCTACCGTTGGCTACGGCAAGCTCACTTTCTAACTCGTCTATCCTTTTCTTAGCCCCCCTAAGCAGTTTCTCCCGATACTTCAACTCCTGACGATTGCTCTCAAGTAAATCAACAATTTCACGCTCATATGATGATACCTTGCTATCGTCGTCGTCGGAGTCGTCGGAGGAGCTCTTTTCTTCTCTATCCCCAAGAGCCATGGAGCAGAAGCTCTTGCGGGATCTTCGGCGCTGGTGTGAGCGGCTCTTCGGCTTGTCTCCGAAGGCCATGAAGCAGAGGCCCGCCGGATCGTCCTTGTCCTTCCCCTTCCTGATAGCGATCTCCTCATCGCTTGAGCTCGATGAAGAGGAAGAAGACGTGGATCTCTTGGAGTAGCTCTTCTCCATCTCGGCGAAGAAGGCCTTGTCGCGCTTCTTGTTCTCTCGCCGGTAGTCCTTCAGGGCCTTCTTGAAGAAACGAGTCTTCGGCTTGCCCTTGTTGAAGGAGGGGCTCTCATGCTTGCCGGAGTCGTGGAAGCTGCTGCCGGTGCCCTTCTTGTATCCACTGCGCTTGGGGCAGTCGGCGATGAAGTGTCCTGGATCACCACATTCAAAGCATCCGGATTTTGTGCCGTGTCTTTTGAACATTCTTTTATCATAGACACGACACACCCGGTTGTTAAAGAGACACAAATCATCATCTCCCAACAACTCAAGCTGATCCTCAGTGATAGACATCAAAGAGAACCCAGCACAGCTCACAGCAGAGGGATCAACAGAAGGTGTAGCAAGGGCCAGGGATTTTGATCCAGAGCCAGTGAGATTTGATCTCAACTGGATATCTACCTCAGTGGCCTTCAGCTTGCTAAATAACTCAGAAATGGTCAAGGTATCGTAAGAAGTACTCTCAACGATAGATGATACCTTGATCTCCCAGATCTTTGGGTCCAAGGTATGAAGAACCTTGAGCGCCTGCTCGTGATCTGAGACTAACTGAGCACCCTCAGCCTTGTTGTCCTGAAGCTTGTTAATGATCGACTGAAAGCGACCAAACAAAGCCTCAACAGATTCACCCGGCTTCTGTGTGAAATTCTCATATTCACGCCGGTAGGTCTGATAGAGCCGAGCCTTGACCTGTGCTGTTCCCTCATGGTGTGCCTTGAGGGTAGCCCAGATCTCTCTCGCAGTGGAGAGATGACTCACTCGCTCAAATTCAGTGGGACCTAAACCAGAAAATAAAATGTTCACAGCCTTACTGTTGCTCAGATGCTGAGCAATGATACCAGCAGTACCATGCTCAGCGACTGGAAAAATGACAAACGTGCTGTGAACGCAAATGTCCCATATGTCCGAACCCTGGCTCATGAGATAGGCTCGCATGCGAGTCTTCCAATAATTATAGCCATAGGCTTCCAAGGACGGGACCTTGCCAGGAGACGTCATAGTCACTACTGGGGTTTAGAACCGGTTAAGGTATGGAAAAAACCTAACCTTGCTCTGATACCACTTGTAGGACCGAAAGTAGCGACCAGAGGGGGGGTGAATGGGCGCCTTAAAAATTCTTTCGAATCAATGGCCTGTTCCCAATACCCAACGCACCTCAAAATACTATGCAGCAGAAAGTAAACAGAAGGCCTAAGTCTAAAGGTATCTAACCTAGAAGCAATTGATAATAAACAGTGTAAATCTAAAGTAGTGCAACTAGACAGATGAACAAGTTGTAACAGGCCTAAAACTTCTCAATGAAATGATCTAAGTATGTGTAAGATGAAAAGAGAAGTTACTGTCCAAATTTGTCTCCTGTTCGGAACTTGGCGAAGCCCCCTTCGCACGTCGAGGTATGCTTCGGAGGTTGGTGACGGAGCCTGTCCGAGATGCCGAAGATGTCACGGTCTAGCCTAGTTCGAAGTGGTAAGATGCGAAGTGTACTTCGGAGCGAAGTAAAACAGTGCCGGAGTCTGGTTCGAAGTATGTACTTCGAAGACAAGGCTTCGAACACAGCTTCGAACCAAGCGCTTCAGAACAAAGTGTCAAAGTCGGAGCCCGCTTCGAAGTGAGCACTTCGAAGACAAAACTTCGAACACAACTTTGAACCGAAAGCTTCGAAGCACGACCTTCAAACAGAAAGCTTCGAACTCAACACACATAAGGACAACCTTCGAACAAGGAAGCGAAGTCTGTCACACGACAGAAAAACAAGTCCGAAGCCAATGCTTTACCTTTGAAAAGAGCAAGCTCCGAAAAGAGAGGCGAAGGGTGACACGCTACACAGAAGTCAGTGCGAGGCCTAGCGGAGCTACAAGCTTCGAACCTAACTTCGAAACTTGTCGAAGTAAGGACTTTGAACAGATAGGGCCGAAGCCCCTTCGCACTATTGTTCGAAGTATGCGATACTGACGTTCAGAAAAATGCTTCGAAGCTTAGCAACACAGAAAGCAAACCAAAGACCGAAGATCGAACGAAGCCTTCGAAGGAGATAGATCGAAGCCTGCCTCGCGAAACGGAAGGGCTTCGAACAGAGAGTAGCTTCGCTCGAAACACAGCCAAAAAGGTGACAGAGCCTGTCAGCTTCGATCAAAAAGCTGTGCGATAGAAAGTAAAAAGGCTGGCAGCAAAGACTGTAGCTACAGTAGCAGTACTACTTGCAACAGCAAGAACTAGTACTACTTCTCACGAAGAACACACGCAACAGAGACACAACCTTAGGAATAAAATCAACCAGCACAACAAACCGAAGCTTCTTGTAGCAGAGGAATCAATGCACTCACCCCAGCAACCAACAAAGAAATCAATCTCACAGGAGCAAAATAAATGCAAGGCAAAAAGGGATGAACCACTGCCTGGCGGCGCACACAGGAGAGAGAAAGAGACAAAATGACCCAATAGAGAGGATTTGATTTCAGCACAAAGGGGTAGTCCAAACCCTAGGGATTGGGGTCCTATTTATAGGCAGCCCAACACTAGGAATATTCTACTAGCCCCTTAGGGTTTTTACAGACTCAAAAATAAAGGAAAAGACTCTACTGCCCTTAGGAATTTTTACAGACACAACTGACTGACTGTGGGCCTAGAGTTACAGATGACATATCCGGAAGCTAAGTTTTCGTAGCGACTACGGCTTCTCTTCTGGACAGTCGGATACAGAATCAATGGTTGTCAGTTTTACGCCGAAACTGACAAAGCCTCCACCAGCTTTGCACCAGGTACCCGGATTGGGCTGGCCCGACTCCGCAGCTCTCTCAGCCCGGCAATCGCTCACCGCCCGTGTACCTGAGTCAGTCCTGGTCAACAGCCCAGTGGGTCTTCCACTGCTTCTGGCCCATGCACCCGGATTGGGCCAGCCCAACTTCGCAGCCTCCTCTGCCCGACAATCGCTCGCTGCCCGTGTACCTGAGTCACACGCGGCCCATGAAACAGCAGATCTCTTCTCTTCTACAGTCCTCGTTGACTATCGTTGACAATGACTCATCACTTCTGGAGCCATGAGGCCCACGCTATTCAGCATGGCTCCTCAGTTGAGTATATCGTTGCTTCCGAAAGTGTGAAGGAGGCCGTTTGGATCAAAAAGTTTGTTTCTGAGCTGGGTGTTGTTCCTAGTGCGTCCAGTCCAGTGGACCTCTATTTTGATAATAGTGGTGCCATTGCGCAAGCCAAGGAGCCTAGATCGCACCAGAAATCCAAACATATACTTCAGCGATATCACCTGATCCACGAGATCATTGAGAGAGGTGATGTGAATATTTGCAAGATGCACACCGATTTGAACATGGCGGATCCATTGCCCACAGCCCAAGCATGAGGCACATATGACCTCCATGGGTATTAGATACTTGCATGAGTGAGTCATGTGTTTTTGGAAGATGCTAGTATAGTCTATGCTAATATATGAGGATAATTGTTATCTTGTTCCTTGAATAAACGTCATTTGCATTTAATTAATGAGTACGACTTGTTATGTGAAACTATTTTCTTTGTTACGATGTTGGTCAAAAGGGGTCCCTAATCTTGTCATCATGTGGGACAGTGATGACACATGGATTAGCACATCCGACTAATTGATGATTGTGTTTCACAGATCATAGACATAGAAATGTCAAATTAGTGATGTGGACACATGTTGGTGAATGTGAAACCAAGGGTGGTTTCGGTCTGGATGATGAGTGATTGACAAGGATGAGTATTTGAGATGAACGAGCGATGGAGTGTTGGTTTGAGTGCATCGAGGGATTCGATGTAAAAAGGTTGATTGTGTGCCGAAGGTTTTAGCGGTGCGTCACATTCTTGTTTTGGCTTGTCTTGAATGTGTAGGGTGGAGATGCTGACCAACTGTCGATGACGAGTGATCAAGGGTTAAGCGGGGAGCTCGATGCCGGAGGATCAGGGAGGTCGGAGGAAGTTGGAGAAAATCTCAAGAGTGCACGAAGAGATCGAGCAAAACGTGGACGGACGGATGGAAGCGACGGCGTGACGACCGGGTCTGCGAGAGGGAGGTCAGGACAAGCATTCAGGCGGCTCGAGGGGATCGAGAGCGAAAGTGGCTTGCTGGCGCTCGGAGTCACAAAGCGGTGTCACGAGTCGAAGGGTTGAGAGACTTTGTCGGTTTTTGCTGAAAACCATCACAAATCTAGTTTTGTTGATTTTAATAGTTTTGAGTTCTTTTCAATGTTATCTTTGTGTAATAAACTAGGTTTAATTTTAGTAAGTGTCTAGAGTAATTGTACTCCTTTGGTATATTTTTCAGAATTTCTTAATTCTGAAAATATATTACAAAGAATAGGACTTTTGTGTAATATTTTAATTCTAGAGGTTTTTTTTTCAGAAAATACGCCCCATGGTTGGCCTATAAATAAAGGACCATATCCATGGGCAGGTGGGGAATTTTTGGCTGTTCTTTTTGCTGAACCACGTAACCTTTCTATCAAATTGGTGATGTTTATACTACTGGATTCATCAATTTCGCAACACTATTCACAATCTGGCAAATTCTACAGTGTAGCGCTATTCCAGGTGTCTCCCAGCACAGTATGTTTTCAGCAGTAAATTCGATTTTGTGAGCTCTTTTCTGGTGAATTCAGTGTAGAACTTGATATAGATGTCTATGTAACTTTTGTTGAGGATGTTTTGGATGTTCCATTTTTCAAGTTTGATCTCTGTTTGAATGTCTGTTTCTTGATGTTCTTATGGATCAAAAGTGCTATTGCACATCTAAATCTGATGATTACAGGACAGGCTGAAACAAAATACAGAAGGGTTTTTGGTTGATTTTTCTGAGTTGATCTGTTCTGTTTGATTCATGGGAAGTTATCTCATTTGATTTGTGATGACAATACATGTTGTCATACATTTCTTTGGACAAGTTCTGGTTCAAATTGATTAAAGCAACTCTGAGATGTAAATCAATTGTAGCTTGAAATTTGTGTAGCATGCAACATGTTTGTTGAAATGCTGCTACCACTGTTCATCATCTAGGAAATTTAGTTGCTGAGTATTTTTGTTGAGAAGCATTTTGTTGCTGATTCTAGATTGTATTTGAATTATTGTCAAAGTTATTCTGGTAATCAAAATCTGAATATACTCTAGTTAGTTCATGAAATTTGATTGAGTAGTAATATTCAGTTGGTGATCTGTTTTGACAAAAATTTGGCTGAGTAAGAAATTACAGAGACGGGTTTGTTTCTTTCTGTTTCAATCAGAAACATATTTGTTGAAGAAGATGGTCTATTCACTGTGCTGATCTGAAACAAGATCTGTTTTGAGTATATACACAAATTTGAGTTAGAATCATACCCATTCATCTGTTCTTTGTATACACAATGAATTTCAGCATGAAAATTCTATCTAGACTATGGTTATCTGTCTTTGCTCAATGATTCAGGAGTGTTTATGTATGAACTGGTAGTTACTGTTTCTCATCCTAGAAATTTCAAATTGTATAGTTGCTGTTTTGATTTTCAGTTTAGAATCTGATTTGAAGTGAAGAGTGTCTGCAATATGTTTTCAAGTTTAAACTAAATTGATTGAGTCCTTCTCTGAATTCAGAAGTGTTTGATATGTGTTTGATATATGTTTGATGCAGTCTGAACTAGTTTGTATTTGAAATCTGAAATCAGAACTACTTATACTGTTCAGTGTTCTGCATTTCAGTTTATTTGAATTCAGATTCTGAATATGCTGTGTAAGTATTGTTTTATGATCTAAATTAAATCTGTTTGAAACTATTCATGTTCAGGTGTTACTAGTTGATAACTCTATGGTTAGATCAGCAACATTTTTAGCAATACTGTTCATCTTCTTGCTGTTTTCAGAAAGGACTGTTCTGATTGAGTTTTGAGCTAGATTCTGAAATTGCAGCTTTGAGTACTATTCATTTTCAGAACTCAATTTTCGGTTTCAAATCTAAATTCTGAACTATTTAGAATCTGTTTTCATTAGTGATCTGAACATTTGTTTTTCCATGAAATTCATTCTGTTTCAAATTCAGTTTTAGAATCAAACAGAGTACAGTGTGAGTTAGTATATTGAATTGATTGAACATTTGTTCAAATTGCTCACAAACTGAACTTAGTTTTGCAAAATGAATTTGTAAACCTCATCTGTGGATGTTTTGATCTTTGACGACAAATCATTCTCCAATATCTTCCTGTCGACAAATCAGTTGTCGATCTAGGCAGAAAACTTCGGAGCTTCAGTGTCCGACATGATAGTTCGGCTGATCAAACTCCGATTTAAGACTGAATTCTAGAATTGAAAAGGTTTTGTTGCTCTCATTGGTTGTGATTGATTTAAATTTGAATTTAATCTTTTGAGGTGCGTTGGGTGTTTTGAAAAAGCCATCTAATTCAGGAAAATTAGTCGAGGCACCTATTCACCCCCCTCTAGTCGCCATTCTAATCCCACAGTGAACATGGTGTTGAACAGACCCACTTGAGATACTGCTAGGATTGTTTTTGTAATGTGCCAACAAATGTCATCTCAAATGGTGTACCTGCAGAGTCCTTGGACCTGAGATCGTCATTTGATTACAGAATGCGTAGTGACACACTTAGATGCTTCCTAACGCTATTTCGTAACAGAGTAGTAATAAGGGTTGTTTTCAGGTATGTTGTGAAACATGTCTTAGGATATGAGCGGTCAAGATGGAATTTACCCCTCTTAATAACGGGAGAGTCGTCTCTGGGCCCCTCGAGGTATTGGATTGGAAAAGTTCATGACCATGCCACTATGACTAAGGAGTTAGTCATGATTTTAATCTGATACTTGATCGAGTGAAATGTCGAGCTAACCAGCAAGGGTGACACGTATCTCGTCTTGAGCTTGACTGATGGCGTGTGGGAAAGGGACTAGTGCTTGCGAATATCAAGGTTAATGAAAATATTATTTTGTACATTTTTGGGGGTCAATATGTGTTGCTAGGTACCTCTATTGAATAGTGAGTCGGAAACGGTTTCTGGTAAACATTCATTAGTGTATGAACCTATCGGGTCACACACTTAAGGGGATGGATTAAAAACATGCAAAGAATTGGTTCTTGTGCAAGTAGGAGATTGAAGGATATGCGCAAGAAATTTATGTGGATCGGAAGTTCCGATAGGTATTATCGGAAGTTCCGATTAATATTTGGTCTCGATACAGGGAGCAAATGTTTCTTTGGAAGTTCCGATATGGTATCAGAAGTTCCGACGATCTAGAAGTTCCAATTCGGAATCGAGTAATTTTGTATTGATTGGAAGACCTGAAATACCCTATCGGAAGTTCTGATGTAGGCAAATAGATTGGATCTGTTATAGTTTTGAGGGTTTCGAGATAGGCATGACCAAAGGGCTCTCAGCCTTATAAAAGGAGATGAGGATGACGTCTTGGAACCAATGAATAAGCCTAGATTAGACTTAGCCACAAAATAGTCCCCTCCTTCCTTTCTTGATCTCAATCGTTGAGGTCATGGATCCCCGTCTCTCACGTGCGGTGCTAGCACGCTGACGTGGGAGGTTCTCCATCCCTATACGTGTGGACTCCATGGAGGTGTTGCTTCAATAGGGATGCTCGTGGATATCTACATGCGAACGACTACGTCGTCTTCATCGATCGAATCGACGAAGGATGGTAAGGATGAAGTAAGGATAGGCTTGATGCGCTACTCTGACATCTTCTTCCGCTGCACCTAGCTCGTCTCGTGCTAGAAGGTACCGATCCATGATCTTGCACGTGCAAGAGTCTAGGGCTTAGGGCATAAATTTTGAATTTGCCGGCTAGCATAGATCCCCTATTCCCCAACATAGGATCCAACGCCAACTGAGCCATTGTATAGGCATGATCTGTGTCATCTTCACGGACCGCCCAATACTCTGCAGGGAGGAAGAAAACCATGTTTACCTCTGCATCCTTCTTTTCGTCATCCTAACCGGCCTTGTCCTTTAGTCACCATTCACTCTTGATTCTACGTGGCCAATCAGTCTCGTCTTCGCATGCTTGTGCCTTCCCTTCTATTTACCGTAGACGCTGCACCCTTCTCTTCTAGCTCCTTGTGAAGATCCCGGGGGCACCACTACGGTGTCTTTGGTATGTTTTTGTCATCGTCGGCCGTCTAGCCAATTCCTTTGGGATTGATGGGACCGAGTCTTTCTAGCGCTGATACCCTTGGAGATGACAACCTTTGGTGCACAGTCTCCTGATCATACGACCCGGACTTTATGTTGCGTGGTTGATGACCGTCTTGCGTCCTGCCTTGCGTGGTGCATTCCGGGTAGTCGTCCATGGATGGTAGACATAGCCCCTCATTCCAGCAAAGCCTGAAGAACTCATAGTTCCAATGGGGGTTGAAACGCGAGTAACCCCTACTATCTTCGCTGTTCTCCCTTTATTCCGACCTCCTATGGTACTTCCTAATGAGGCTTGATGAGGTGACGTTTCTGTCGATCCGTCCTCCTCCCCTCGTGTGCCTATCACTAACGTAATGCGTGTGCACCATGTTGACTAGGAACGGGTGACCATCGATGTTCATTGGCTTCTTTCCATCGTCGTACTTGATTCGGCCCTGCTCCATGACCGATTGGATTTGTTGCCTGAACATTTTGCACTCATTAGTATGGTGCGATGGGGAGTTGTGCCCCTTGCAGTACTTTCTTTTCTTTAGCTCATCGGTAGGCAATATTATGTGGCTAGGTAACAGGTGAATCTATTTCTCTTTAAGCAATAGGTCAAATATTTTGTCGACCTTGTTGATGTCGAAGTCGTATTTTTCTTCCTTTTCGGCCGGCTTCACCCACGGGCAAGAAACTTGCTTCTTGTTCTTGGACCACTTGGCCATACCGACCTTTGCATCTCAGTCGCTGCTCTCGTTGGAGTATGAGTGGTATATCTAGGTGTATGCCACTTTCTTCTAATACATGTCCCTCTTGGCATCTTGGAATCGGCTCTCATGTGCCGATAACCTTTGTAGCAATCACAAAAGGCCCTCGAACTCGTGTGATGAAAACCTCTCCTTAATTGGGTTCATGAGTCCTTGAAAGGCCAACTCTGCTAACTGTCTGTCGTTGAAGCTCAAACTGTAGCATCTGCTCCATACATCCTGGAACCTCTGGATATAATATTGTACCGACTCGTCCATTCTTTGCTTGACGGACGTCAAGTCGGTAAGCTTCATCTCTTGTATGCCGGCGAAGAAATACTTGTGAAATTTCTTCTCTAAGTCAGCCCATCTTCGGATGGAGTCCGCCGGCAGTGAAGAGAACCACGTGAAGGCCGATCCCAATAAAGACAACAGGAAGAATCGGACCCTCTGCACCTCATCGGTCGATGCCTCTCCACACTAGGCGAGAAAATGGCCCATATGCTTGATCGTGGAGATCGAGTCTTGTCCCGAAAACATGGTGAAGTATGGTACCTTGTATCGGCTTGGTAGCGGTACTCAATTGAACCATTCTAGGTATGGCCGCTGATACATGTATGTTTGCTCTTTTGGCTTCAACATGAATTGATCTCTAATAACTTCCATGATCTGATTCACCCAGTCGACTTCTTGATGCGCCGACGTTCGATATTGGTCAGGTGTTGGGGGCCTGTTGATACTGCTCTTGCTGGATGATATTGTTCTTGTACTTCCCTTCATCACTGTAGGGTTGTGCCCCATAGTATGCCTTCTGATGATACCTAGGAGGGATGCCATCAGGTGCCCTCCTTAGCGGCACGAGGTCTGGTAGTGTGTTTCTTGCGATGCCGTTGTTAACACTAAAACCTGACGGTCAAAGCGCCAAACACACCGACGCTGATTCGACGATCCAAAAGCGCATGTATACTTAGATATTATCCTAAGCGTGACACGATGTCGATGTCGTGTTCCGACGACCCGTGATAGTGATAAGGAAAAGTGGAGTCGCTAGACAATTAAACAATATAAAAATATTATTCAATTAACTGAGTCGTAGATAAAAATACCCAACCGGCCAAATTAGGGACGGTTAGACCAAAGCCTAATTGACGGTCAGACCAGTCAAGGTAAGCCGGTTAGATCGACGGTGTGAAGGATTAGGACGAAGGGACTCCGGCATGCACTATGAAAAAAGGGTTCGAAGGGGGCTCCTATTTTCTAGCCGATCAGATCGACGCCCGGGTCTCGGTCAAATCGAGGGGCTTCGGTGTACCGTGCAAAGGTGACCGAAGGGGTCTTCTGCCTTTGGCCTTCGGTCAGTCGGACCGAGGGGTACCCTCCGGTCAGACTGGGAGGCTGCATGGACACTGAAGGGGGGCTCTGGCACCGATGCGAGGCATTCACGAAGCCCTCAGCGAGGCCCGGTCAGACCGGCCGTATGCCGCCGGTCAGACCGGTCGTATGCCGCCGGTCAGACCACTGTGTGCTGGCGCGTCAAATGATAACGCGACACGGGCCCGTCAAACCGAGTTTTTGCCTCTGGTCAGACCGACGGCTCCTGGAAGATGGTCTTCGGGGCTCTGGCGACCGTGTTGTCGTGGACAACTTGCAAACAAGAGTTCTTGGCGAAGAAGATGGGATGAAACACTGCAAAAAACACCAAGAAACCATAGGCAATTCGGCCAAGATACCGAATCACTAGAAAAAACCGGTAAAATGATAGAAATCCATTACGTGGATGAAACGGATGATTCACAGACTAATCAACAAGGCTTACCGTGATTACGATGCGGCGGGTGAAGAGTTTACAGCGCAAACTCACATAGATCGACGTGCTAAGCTAATCCTAGGGCAAGGGCTTTGCCCCTATATTAATAGGGGTTGTACATGACGTGCATGGGCTCTAATTTGAGTTAGATACGAGTCTAAGTCATTAGAAATTAATTAGGGATAAAAATACCGTGAAATCACATAATCTGATTCAGACTTAGGTTTGGGTCGGTCTGACCGAGCCCACATGGATGGTCTAACCGAGCCTAAATGGCCAGTATGACCAGGCCTACATGGCCGATTGGACCGTCCTGTACCAGGTCTTGGCATATTTTTGGCCCAAATTACCAAAATTGATATTTTGATTATTTTGACCATTAATGCCATTTTTTGCTATCAACACATGCCCCCTGTGTTTTGGCAAACTTTAGTGAGCCAAAAGCACAACGAGCAAAGGGCGATATGCTCCATATCGGCCTTTCTACACTTCAAACATTTTTCCACATACTCGGGAAGTACTTTTTCAAATACCTACCATTCAAAATTCTATGAAATCACTCTCCTTGCAGAGACTCTAGCAAACATGCATTACCTCGAGCGATTTCAACAACTCTAAAAGGACCTTCCCAACTTGATGACCATTTACCAAACTTTTGGCTCTTAGTGCCTAAACGTAAATCATCTTCCAAATCAAGTCACCAACTTTAAATGATTTTTCTCTTACCTTCTTATTATAAGCTCTAGCCACTCTTCTTTTGTCTCTTTCTATTGCCTCTAGAGCTCTTAATCTCTTATCGATCACTTCTTCCAAATTATCCTTCAAAAGAGTTTCCTACTCATTGACAGATAAGCCATCTTGCTTAAGTAATCTCAAAGAGCCAAGATTCACCTCTACGGGTAAAACAACTTCTTTTCCATACACCAATTCATATGGACTTACCTTGGTGGCGACATGCTTTGCAACTCTACATGCCCATAATGCCTCAGAAAGCACTTCATGCCACCTTCTAGGAAACTCTTTAATCTTTTTCTTAATAAGCTTAATCATAGTTTTATTACTAGACTCGGCCTGACCATTGGCCTGAGCATAGTATGGTGAAGAGTATATCAAGTTTATACCATAAGATTCAACAAAATCACAAACTTCTTTAGAAACAAACGAAGCACCCTGATCTGTAGTAATAGTTTGGGAAATACCGAATTTATGTATAATGTGCTTCAAGATAAAATCGAATACCTCATTTTGCGTCATGTTCTAGAGAGGCACGACCTTGGTCCACTTGGCGAAGTAATCCGTCGCCATCAATACGAACCGATGCCCTTTTGAAGAGAGAGGATAAATTGATCGATGAAGTCCAAGGCCCAACCACGAAATGGCCAAGGTTTGATAATAGGATTAAGTAAAGATGCAGGAGCAAGCTGAATATTACCAAACATTTGACAAGCTTCACATCCTCTATAGTACTTAAACATTCCTCAGTCATAGTCGGCCAATAAAAACCTGCTCATTTTATAGGTCGACTGATGAGTGCCACAAAAACCTTCATGTACAATCAAACTTTTCAAAAGTACTCCATCAATTGTTTGGTGATACAACTCATCGTCAAGTAACACAAATTTAAACGCTTGTCGTTGAACTTTCTGATCAACCCGTTTGCTAGGATCTCTCAAATAATGAATAATTGGAGTTCTCCAATCATCCTCGATATTTCCTAAAGTACTCACCAAATCCTCGCTCGAATTGGCGTTAAAATAAAAAATTTCAACCTGCCCTCTGTGTCCTGAAATTTCCTGACATGGGGCGGTCAGACCGGCTTGGCATGTCCACTCAGACTGACCATACACCTACGGTCGGACAGGCCATGTCAGGCTGGTCAGACCGATTTGTTCTGACTCGCGTGGTGAAATAAAGTCAAGCATCGGTTTTTCTTGTGTGAAAAATTTACCTCTTTTAATTTGGTAACTAGATGCTTACTGAGCCAAATCATTTGCTACTGAATTAGCTTCTCTAGACACATGAGAAATCTCAAAATCGTAAAAAGTAGCAATTATGTCTAGACATTTATCCAAGTAACTATTTAGCAAACAATAACATTGAGCACTTCTAGCAACTTGCTGAATAATTAATAGATAATCACCATATGCATGAACATATTTAACACCCATGGAGATTAACAATTCAAGTCCTAGTAATAGAGATTCATATTCAGCTTGATTATTAGTACAAGGAAATTCTAATCGGGCCGAGGTCTCGAAACTCATACCACTAGGTGATATGAGCACAACTCCAACACCTTGGCCATTCTTGCAAGCCGAACCATCAAAGTAAAGTTTCCATGGCACTACTTCAATCAAAGCAGTATCACCACTCCAATTGACATCTACATGGTGATCAACTATAAAATTTGCGATGACTTGGCTTTTCATAACTTTCAAGGGTTCATAAGCCAAATCATACTCAATCAAAGCGTAAGCCCACTTTCCAATTCTACCACTTAGAATCGTCTTTTGCAACATGTATTTTCTAACATCGGTTTGACAAGTAACAATACATGTGCTAGATAAAAGATAGTGGTGAAGCTTAGTACATGCATAATAAAGTGATAAACATAAACGCTCTAAAAACATGTACCTCATCTCGGCATCCAATAGGCGGCAACTCAAGAACGTGATGATGTACTCCTTTACCTCCACCTCCTTAGTCAACACAACTCCTATTACGCTATCTTCTATAGCAACATATAGCCGAAACATAATCTTGGCTTTCAGTGTTCTTACCACAGGCGGTGATGACAATCACTCTTTAATTCACTCAAAAGCACATTGCTGACTTGCCCCCAAGTAAATTCATCTTTGTTCTTTAGCCGAAGTATGGGGACAAAAGCATCAATCTTTCCAGACAAGTTAGATATGAAGCGACGCAAATAATTTACCTTGCCTAGCAACTTTTGCACATCTCTCTTGCATGTCGGCGCTTCAACGTTCTAAATCTTCTCAAGCCTCTTAGGATCAATCTCAATACCTATTTCATGAATCATGTATCCTAAGAACTTACCCGCTGACACACCAAAAGCACATTTGAGCGGGTTTATTTTTAAGCCATACTGACGCATTCTCTCAAAAGCAACTCTTAAATCAGCTAAATGGTTTCTCATAGAATCCGATTTGACTACAACATCATCTATGTAGACCTCTAGCATAACTCCTAGCAAGTCATGATAGATCAACTTCATAGCACGTTAATATGTATCGCCAACATTCTTTAAACCAAAAGTCATCACAATACACTCAAACAAGACGAAAAAAATAGGGAATCGAAAGGCCGTTTTGTAAACGTGCTATTCGGCCATAAAGATTTGATTATAACCAGTGTTGCCATCAAGAAAACTTTGTACCTTGTGTCCTGAAGCATCGTTGGTCAACATGTCGGCTATCGGCATGGGATACTCATCCCTCGGAGTGGCCTTGTTCAAATCCCTAAAATCAATGCATACACGAATCTTTCCACTCCCCTTCTTCTCTACATGCACAATGTTAGCAACACATTCAGCATACCTGCACGGCCTAATAAACTCAGCCTTTAGTAGTCGTTCTATTTCCTCCTTAACTCGATCATATACGACCGAAATAAAGCAGCAAGGGGGTTGTTTATAAGGCCTAAACCCGGGTTTGATAGGCAGTCGGTGCTCCACGAGCTTGCGGCTAAGTTCGGGCATCTCACTGTACTCCCATGCAAAACAATCGACATACGACCGAAGCAATTTTATTACCTCGGCCTTTTCATCAGCCTACAAATTTTAATTTACAAAAGTCAGCCTTGGAATACTACCATCGCCTATATCTACCTCTTCTAGAGGGTTGGCTGATGCAAAACCTTGACCTAACTTTTATACTTCTCTAAAATCTTCAATGGATTCGGCAATACCGTCTTTAGAAGACTGATATTGCTCTACATGAGACTTTAGCCAATCAAGATTACTCTTACTAGACATGACAACTAGTTTAGAGACAGCCGAGCTACACCAGTCAGCTTTACAGACTCTAGAACAAAGAGTACCTTAGACACGCTAACAAAGTCATAATGTGAGAGATCTCACCTGACAAACATTCTACCTTATCATGGATGACATCGATAGACACATCGGCTAAAGAAACTTGGGTCAAAGTGCCAGCTGGTACGACTTCTACATCATCGTTGTCCCACTGAAACAGACACTAGTGCAAGGCAGAAGGAATGCAGCAATTGGCAAGGATCCAATCGCGCCCAAGTAGTACACTGTAATTACCTTGCACATCGATGACGAAGAATGTTATCGGCGACGCCTTGTTGCCCACTGTTAGATCTAAAGAAAGTACACCCTTGGCCTCGGAGCTCTCGCCGTTGAAGCTGTTTATCATCAAGTTAGTTTTCATCAGGTTGTCTTCATTTCTGTCAAGCTTCTTCAACAGAGAGTATGGCATCAGGTTGATGGTAGCGCCTCTGTCTACTAGCATCCTCGAGATTGGCTTCTCGTCGATGAGTCCCTTGACGTATAGAGGCTTCAGGTGATGAGCCATATCCTTAGGCTTGTCGAAAATGGCCTCCCGTGGGCCGAGGCTCAACTGAGCGACCTCGGCCTCGTCTTGTGGTAGAGCAAACTCAGCGGGAAGCATGACTACGTTTATATCTATCGCTTGAGGAGGGGGAGCCCTCGGAGATGGGCATGTAGTCATCGTCCATCAGATCATCCTCGTCGTCGCTTAGAGTAGGAGTCGAGTTGTTCATGGCAACTGGCTTGGGCTTTGAAAACTGCTTCATCACTGGTCGGGGTTGGATCTCCTCGAAAATGGCATCCCGCTCGTCCTCGGCCTTCTTCTCGCGCATTTCCTAGGCTTGAAGAAGTTGTAGTTGCCTTTTATGCGATTTAGTCATACCTGGGGCTGCCCATGAAGGTTGCAACTTAGTGTCGGGCACCACAAACTTGTTCCTGGAATTCTTGGCCGAACGAGAATTTCTTGGATCAGACTCAACAATTTTGCGTTGGGCAGAGACATCTTCCTGTGTATTGTCGGTCGGACTGGCCTTACTAGGCCGGCCTGACCGGGTGTTGTTGGTTGGACCGGCCATGGTGGGCTAGTCTGACCGACTGGCATCGGGTGCCTAAAAATTATCGGCCGGACCAGCCACAGTAGGCCGGTCAGACCGGGGTGCTGAAGGCGGTCTGACCGACCCTAAGGTTGTGGTCCGACCAATGGACTCCTGCTCGGCCTCCCTTTGTGGCTCGCCTCCGTCCTGCTCTGAGGGGAGCCCTTATGAATTGGGATGTCCTAGGACCACACCTTGACCACGATGGCCTCAGACACCTGCTCCGGACGCTCTCGTGATGCGACGGACAATTTGTCAAAGACGTCTCCCCGTGTAGCGCCCATTTGATTCTGCATATTATAAAACTCGGAGGGCACAAATGGAGCGATATAGTATGGGGCAGGATACCCGGTAGGCGGAAAGTAACATGGAGGCCACTATGCCATTGTTAGTGATACAGCGTTGGAGGAAACAGTGGCTCCAATGGTTTCGCCCATCGTGGGCCAAACCTACTCCAATGAGGAGAGTTTGGCCTCGTTGGAGGTCCTGGCCGAGTGTTCGCCTTATCGGCCCTCTTCTTGTGTTTTTGAAGTAGCATATCATACATCACCTTCGGCTTCTTGTGGGTCGTAACCGAAGATGATGCGTTGTAGTTTACTTTCCACACTCCTACCTCAGGGTTCTTCGGCATGAGTGTGTGTCTACGAGGCTCTCCAATCACGACATCCTTCCTCTTAGCTGACCGGCCTGCTCGGGCCGAATCAGCACCTTCTTCCTGTCGTGATCAATGGTGTTCACGGGGAAGGGGTCCTAGTCGAGCTTCATATTGGGATTAGTATCCAACTTCAATCGTCATTCCTCTATGGCCGATTGAACCTATCGATGAAAAACGTTGCAATCATTAGTAGAATGGGAATGAGAGTCATGCCACTTACAGTAAGCTCGCTTCTTCAAGTCATCGGCAGTCAGGATGATGTGACCCTTCGGCAATATGATGACTTATTCTTCAACAAAAAATCAAATATTTTGTCACACTTGGTCACGTAAAAAGCATACTTTACTTCATTGGGCCTTGCTAGACCAAGTCTACTGTACGGTGTACTTGTCGGTCGAGTCATCCTCTCTCTCCGATGACTCCTCATCGGAGTGCTCCATGACGTGCACCTTAGCCTTAGGCTTGTTAAACGTTTTAGTGAATTTTCTACTTTTGGCTCAACTTTCCTGAACCAGAGCTGTTGGGGGGAAATATTTCATCCTATAGAAGTCAAGGATACTTCTATGTCAATACAAGCCGAAGAAGGTGAACTCAAAAGTTTTGATCTCCGAAGATCCTAAAAGCATCAAAGCTCTGCTGTATTCAGATCCTTGTACAGCGGAGACCTCCATCAAGGCTTCGTTGTGACGAAGCCTCCCGAAACCTCTTCTCCCGAAGGGGTGTTGCCAGCAAGGATAGAAGATTTATCTTCTTACTGATTAGATTAGTCTTTTATTCTTTTACCCCTATGAAGAATATTAAATAGTATCTTCTTAGTCAGTTGTAATTAGAGGGTAAAGAAGTCTTTTCCCTTTGTATTCAGTCTATAAATACCCCTCTTCACTCTGTAAAAAGGCATTGAATACTTAGATATTCAATACACACTTCAAACTATCTCAGGCTATTATCCGTCTTCGGAGGCTTGGAATAGTTTACTCAAGAAAACATTTCGTTTGTTACACACTTAGTTTCTTAAACCTATTAGCGTAATATTTTACGCCAACAAGAGCCTTCTGTAGAACTTAACTAACTTCAAAGAAATCATGGCCATCTAGTTTCTCCCTGAGTTCGGAGTGTAAACCGTTAAAAGCTAGGTCGTCCAAGTCTCTATCAGAAATGTTCAGGGTAAAACATCGGTTTCTAGTGTCCCTAAAGCACTTAATGTACTCAGATACACTCTCGCTAGTCTTCTGCCTGACTGATGTCAAATGTGAAAGCCTAAGTTCAGTTTCCCCAGTATAAAAGTATTTGTGGTACTTCTACTCTAACTGGGCCCAAGTATGCATGGAGTTCAGCGATAACGCCGAAAACCAGGTGAAAGCAGTGGCGAAAGCGATAGAGAAAATAGTTTAAGCTTCAACGCGTCCGACCCACTGGCTTCGCCACACTGCACCAGGAATTGGCCTATATGCTCTAGGTGGTCTTACTACCTTCACCATAAAATTTTGTAAATTCGAGAACCCTAAAGCCGTGCGGGTACGAGATCGTGTCAAAATGGTCGGGGTACAACTTGTGGTAAACCCTAACCCGACCCCTAGGTGTCCAAACCACACATTCTCTAAACAGTGTGTGGATTCACTCTTCAATGTCATCTACGCCTCTCGCCTGCGTGCGTCTCTCGTCCAAGGGTGCGACACGTGGTGGTATCTCAGCGTGTCGACTGTGTAGCTCCTCTTCTCGTGGTGGCTTGTGATAAGGTACGGGCTCGAGCCTATATGTGTGTGTGTGTAGGAGCAGGAGGTGCAGGCAGCGTGGGAAAATGTAGTGTAGGTGCGGGTGATGGTGGCGCATAATAGGTCGCAAGGGCGGTCTGACCGGACATAGGGCTGGTCTGACCGAGGGTGTAGTAGCTGGTCGGACTAGCCTGATGGCCAGTTTGACCGACAGTTGTAGGCTGCTGAGGCTGGCAAAGGCCAGTCTGACCAGACCAAGGGCTAGTTTGACCGATAGAACCGTACGCAGTCTCAGCCATGGATGATCAGGATGGAGACACGATGGCTTTTCTAGTACTCTCGTTGGTTTTACTGTATATGCGATGAACAGGGGGTACTCTCGTGATCAGAGTTGCGGAAGTAGCCTCAGAAAAGCCGAATCTCTTAAACATCGCCTCCATTCTAGAGTCGACCATGGTTTCTAGACGATTCGGAAAAGAAGCGCTAACGTCTTGATCTACTGTGGTGGCTATCTTTTGCTCAATGTCCCGAGAGGATAGTCGAGGGGATGACGGTGTTACCTTGCTCCCGAAGAGGTCGGGAATGTCGATGTCGCGCTTGACGAAGCTCCCGTGGGTCTTGGTGAAGCGCCCAAGTAGAAGAGCGTGCAACCCCTCTGTCTTGGCCTCGATCTCTGCCCTATCTTCCTCAGAGAGGTCATCGAGGGGAGGGAGGATGATATTGCTGTCATCGATCTCCGCGCTCCCCACTGGATCCATCGGCGTTGAGGGTCCTGTTGATGTAGATGTAGTCGATGTACTTATCATCGATGTAGTACTGCTTGGCATGTTTGTCCCTGGCAGAGTCGCCAAAAAGTGTGTTGACACTAAAACCTGACAGTCAAAGCACCAAACACATCGATGCCGATTCGACGACCCAAAAGCGAGTGGATACTTAGAGATAACCCTAAGCGTGACACGACGCCGACGTCACATTTTGATGACCCGTGATAGTGAAAAGGGAAAGTGGAGTCACCAGATAATTAAACAATATAAAAATATTATTTAATTAACCGAGTTGTAGATGAAAATACCCAACCGACCAAATTAGGGCATGTTGGACGGATGCCTAGTTGGCGGTTAGACCGGTAAAGGTAAGCCGATTAGACTGATGCTATATCACCAGTCAGACCGGCGGTGCGGAGGATTAGGCCGAAGGGACTACGACGTGCACTGTGCAAAAAGGGTCCGAAGGGGGCTCTGGTTTTCTAGCTGGTCAGACAGACGCCCGAGGCTTGGTCAAACCAAGGGTCTTCGGTGTACCATGCGAAGGTGGCCGAAGGTGTCTTTGGCCTTTGGCCTTCGGTCAGTCGGATCGAGGGGTACCCTCCGGTCAGACCGGGAGGCTGCAAGGACCCTGAAGGGGGGCTCTGGCACAGATGCGAGGTGTTCACGAAGCCCTCAGCGAAACCCGGTCAGACCGGCTGTATGCCGCCGGTCAGACCGCTGTGTGCTGGCGCGTTAAATGATAGCACGACATGGGCCCGTCAGACCGAGTTGTTGCCTCTGGTCAGATCGACGACTCATGGAAGATGGTCTCCAGGGCTCCGGCGACCGTGTTGTTTTGGACAACTTATAAACAAGAGTTCTTGGTGAAGAATATGGGATGAAACACTGCAAAAAAACACCAAGAAACCAGAGGCAATTTGGCAAAGATACCGAATCACTAGAAAAAACCGGCCAAGATACAGCGTACCTTGCGGTTGTAGTGTCGACCGAATGTGTAGAAGTTTTGTAGAATCGTTGGGGAGGTACGCTGGGCCTTGCAGCAGTCCAGAGACCACAGTGCCCTCAACAACTTTCTTGATCACCCTCTGAAGAGTATTGACCAATGCCCCAGATTGGTTGGCCAGTGAGTGGAGAATCGTCTTGTGGACGATTTCTAGGAGATTGGCATGAGGATTCTCCGCTAGCTGATCATCTTCTATGGCCAACACTGGTCTTGGCAATAAACTCGTCTTTACAAGACCCATCTGATTCATGTCGTAAGCCTGCAGGCATGACTTTTGGAACTCCTTCACATGTCCTTACACCTCTAGTCTTTATTCTTTAGTCAGGGTTTCCATGGTGATCGGGATGATGTTTTCGTCGTTGATCTCACCCGCTATGGTTGGTTTGCTGGAGATGGTCCCACCGGCATGCCAAAAAGCGTGTTGGTGTGTTTTTTGTCACACTTTGACACACACATGGCCTAGGAGATCTGATTCACTCTAGTGCAGGTCCTACGTTCTAGGAAAAAGGGTCCAAGGCATGCCAATCAGTTTGACCCTGTAACCGATAAGGGAACATAAAATATGGTATTAGTAGCATGGCCTATCGGCTATCGATCCGATGACTGTGATGAGGATGGGATACTTATGGAATATTATGTTGATCGGCCATAAGGCTGATGACCTGGGATGAATCAATCGGGCGAGCGTCCCATCAGCCGATAAGATGAGCAATTAATCACATAGGCCGATGAGTGCTTTTCTGATAACTTATAAGATGTAGCATGAAATCGAAGATAACCCGTCGGCTTGTACTCCAACAGAAATAAATAAAACGTGCCAAATAATATATCTATATCATGAAAATAATCACAATAACTAGATCGGACCTAACTGTCACGCCCGATTTAATAAAACCAGGAATTTATTGAAATTCCATAGAAAATCAACAAACACAAGACGTTCATCACACGACTGTGTACAATACGCTAATCAATCATGGTTCGTAGACCATATTATTACAAAAGAGTTAAAACAAAGAGAAACTAATAAAATGAATCCTCTAGATGAACGTCTTCTTCCAGTCTCGTGCCTTGACTGGGTCGCTACTCCAGACCTTCGCCCTCCTCATAGTAGACTGCCTCTGGTGGTGTAAGTCAATGGGGGTGAGTACAATCGTACTCAGCATGCCACCGAATGCAATTATAATGCAAAGTAATAACAAGGAAGGTAGTGGCTTACTTTTGCGAAAAAGCACAATTTGTAAAGCAATTAATGTAATCAAATTATTATTGCAGAAAAGTAAACATGAGTCATGCATCATCTTTCATCATCTTCTACCTCGAGGGGTACAGTCATCCCACCCTCGCTCAACAGTCCTTACATGCCATGAATAACACAAACATTCACATAAAAGTAAACTAACTGCGAGAGGTCACACAACCTGCCCTTGACCGAGGGCTCGGCTTTTCGAAAAGATTTATTACTCTGATCAGAGGTTTACTACTATACCCACAAGGCACTCATTTCCCGCACACCGCAGTGTGTTAAATGACTCTTGTCACGAGAAGCTCGTGCCAAAACCTTCAGCATGGAACGCACCAAATCGATAACACCCTCTTATAGGTTTCGTATGGTTTCCCAGTCACTTCGGGCCACGCCATACCCCCCCCCCCCTTGAGCCACATCGGTACAAGTCACCCGCAGGCTTTCCCCTTGTACCCCTCCACTATGGTGTTCCAAGTTGGTACGGTCCATACCTCTAGTTAGGACTTACCCACTAGACTTGTGGTTAGTACGGAAGTGCTTTGCAACAGATCCCGCAGACCGGTCCTTATAGTGCCTCGGGTGCGACCAACCAATGCCCTAGCTTGCACCTAGAACCCACCATACTTATAACATAGCCAACTCCAACAGAATCCAGAGACGAGAATAACGGGGAAAATCATATAGTAGAATCCATCTATCTACGACTCGTTCTTTTATCCTATAGCAGTTGTGTCGGTACATTGGACACTAGCTAATATAATATTTGTAGAGTGACAAGGAGAGTAGGCTCAATAAGCATGGCTTGGGTTTGCACACAAGGACGGGGATCTAATAAATATAGTGTAGGGCTTGATATTTGACTAATGCAATATTATCCTATGAGTTATAGCGATGATTTATTAAAACATGGGCTCAATGATGATCACAATGGGGGTTGTGACTTGCCTTGATCCGCGAATGGTGAAGGTGGAACCTCGGGGTAAGACTCCGAATTGTCGACGGCGATGTAGTCTTCTCGATACAGAAAAACACAACATTCAATAAACAATCCAAAATCAATCATACAAGCACACATGTTTTTGTTGGATTAAATAAAAGAGATAGGGTCTTAAATTTTAGGGATTTGTTACTTAAATATTTAAGATTTAATTTTATAAATTTGTATAAGTATTTTTCTAAGGGGGGGTTATTTTCCCTTTTTAGAGATGAATTAAAAAGGTATAAAATAGCCTTAATGTGTTTATTGCAGTAAAAATAGTGAAATTAAGTTATCAGGTCTTCTGAAGTTGTTATATAAGTTGTTATGATATTTTTATAAAGTGTTGAATTTTTATTAAATGAATTAATCACTTATCCAAAAAGGGCCTTTGACATATTATTTAATAAGAATGAAATGGGCAAAATAAACATCCTTTTTTTATTGCATTCAAAACAGGGAAATGGAGTCATTATGTCCTTTTAATATATAAATTGTTAAGGGTCTTTTCTGAATTATATAAATTAAATCTTAAAGGGGAATTTTCTTTATTAATTAATAAGAATATTTTGTGCCAAATAAACATATTGTTTTTATTGCATAAAAGTGTAGAGAATAAAAAGACAAATTTTCCTGAATTGAAATTGTTGGCGTAAAAGATTACGCTAACAGGTTTCTATAGAAAAGAAACTAACAAACGAAGTGTTTGCGAAGAGAACTGTTCTAAGCCTCCGAAAGGATAACAACTTAGAATAGTTCGAATGTGTGTATTGAATAACTTGTATTCGGTCCCTATTACAGGGTGAAATGGGGGGTATTTATAGGCCCAAATATTAAGGAAAAGACCTATTTACCCCTCTATTACAACCGACATAGTGGAAACTATTCGGTACCCTTGATAGGGCTAAAATGGTAAAAGACTAATCTAATAATATAAAAGATAAATCCTCCATCTTAGCTGGCAATAAAGATCTTGAATTGCCTTAGTTCGAAGATGTACTCCGAACCAATGCCTATCTTCGTACTTCGAGCTTGACTCAAGGTATCTTCGAAGATGGACGTCTGGAGACCTTCGAATCCACTATCTGCTGTCATGCTGTTGCGGCAATAACCCCGAAGATGAGATATTTTCCCCCAACAGTAGCCCCTCGAATACGCTTCTCCGTTCAACCTGTAATGTTAGGAGAGCAGTATACGGAAGGAAAAAATAACCAAACATAGGGGTTATTAAATTTCAATTCATCTCCGAAAAGTACGAAGATGTAAACTCTGAATCAGTCTTAAGATAACTATTTTTCGAACTATCTTAGAACCGACTCAAGAAGTTCGAGAGTCTTTTAGACTTAGAGGAAATAGCCGTTAGCTTTCTGTTCCTAACGGAAACTGTAGAAAGCATTAATTTCAGAGAAAAGTAACGGTAGGAATGCGAAACGACATGGGCTAACGATAAGAATGTAAAGTTTAGGCTATAAATAGATAGCCTAGAACTCACCCGATTACCTTTTCACTGCTCTCTCGCAATCAAACACCTTTTGAGCCCCTTGAGTTCTTTGAGCCCTAGCCTCCATTTCCCCAAAGTAATCCCGCGACCACAATGGTGAAGACCAAAGGATCGGGAGCTCCGTCGGCCTTGGCTCGGCAGCAGGTGGCTGCAGCAGCAGCAGCTGCAGCGTTGGCGGCGGCACCTCCGCCATCTGCAGTGACATCCATGGCGGCAGGAGGGAGAAATCCCCAAAACGTCGATGATCAAAGCCTCTGCCCGCCTTCAATGAAGTATCTGGACCAGTCTTTCCAACTGGGATCTTCTACCTGCAAGAGGGAATCGCTGGCAATTGCGGTAGAAGGAAAAATCAGTACCGGAGTGATGATTCGGAAGCCCGGGAAAGAACTCATTCCGTCACCAAGGCCCGGAGAAGTGGTTGTATTCGAAGCCTTCTTCGAAGCTGGCTTGGGCCTTCCTGCAGTAGACTTCCTGGCGGAGGTACTCGATCTATTCCATGTCACCCTCCCTCAATTATCTCCGAATGCGGTAGCTAGACTGGCTATCTTCGAATGGGCATTGAGAGCCGAAGGATGTGAGGGGAGGGCAGAGATCTTCGCTGCACTGCATAGGGCTTCATGCCAGCCTAAAACCTTCGTAGGTCCCGGAGGTGAAAAGGTAGTGGTTGCCTTCGGAAGCATTAATTTTAGACTCCTGGACGAATATGACCTACAATTCCCTGCTAAGGCCATCAATGCAAGATGGTACACTGACTGGGTTATGAGGTGGTTCTATGCCGAAGTTGGGGCGAGCAATCCTCTGGCCGGACCTTTGAAAGAGATCCAATTCCGGAAGGAAGCCTTAGTGCATCTCGGCCAAGGTCGGCTCGAAGCTCGTCTCAACCTGCTTCAAAGGATCAGCCGAAGGTTAAGCATGCGGGACTTAGCCGAAGAATACCTCGGGTTGCAAATCTCTCCACTGATGGCCAACTAGCCTATCGTCTTCGAAGAGGATTCGGAAGGCGGTCTCCGAAAAATTACCGTGACTTCGAGCCCTACAGGTAACTTCGAAAACAACATGTAATATGCGTATTCACTTCGAAGAGAGACTAACTAGATTTATTTATTTTTTAGCTTCTTCAGCCCCTATTACTTCGGAACAAATCATAAGGGCTTCGGAGAAGATTTTGGGCGCTCCAACTCCGACAGAAAAAGAATGGAGAATCAAATTAGTCGGGAGTTGGGAGAGATTTAACAGAGTATGGGGAATGTTGGAAATGACTCCGCCCCCTCTGACGGATTGGGTGCCTTCGGAGAAAGGACCCAAGAAAAGGAAAGCCGAAGCTGGGACTTCGAGCTCCGCAAAGACTCCGGTGAAGAAGGTGGCTCGGAAGCCAAAAAATCTTGCACCTTCGAATCCTGCACCTTCGAGCTCAAGGGCTTCAATTTCTGACTCCCAAGAGGAAGAAACGAGATTGCTTGTGCGTCTAATAGAAGAAGATGAAAACCAAAGGACTGCACAAGCCAAAGTATCTGTGAACGTGCCGGAGTCCCAAGACAATGTTGATCAGCCAAGGACTTCGGTAGTTCAGGAAAATGTATCTCAGGACGAAGTTCCTGTGAATGAGAGTGGAGTCGAAGTCACTATAGCTTCGATTCCCGAAGAAGCAACGAGGACTGCTCAGGACGATGCTCCTGCAGTCCAAGACTTAACGGCTGATTCGGATGAAGAGCTAGCCTTCGATCCACCGAACAGTCCGACGATGACTCCTTTGCAAAATGTCGAAGGTAGACTTCGAATAACTTTTTCATGTTCATTTTGAGTATTTATACAATGTATAATACTTTTCATTATTTTTTATAGAGTCCACTCCTATGGAAGAAGTCCGTCAAGAGGAAATAATTCCTAGACCTTCGACAACTTCGGAGCCAGCCCAGAGAGTTACTCAGATGGGACCTGGAAGAGGCAAAAGACATATAGAGCCCCTCCCTGTTGTGAGCTCCGGATCAACTCCGTCTGATTCAACAGACGAGAGCCAATCTTCCGGGGAGGGCCAGTCTCCAGTGGCTCCGAAGACCGCAGGCCAAAGCTCCGGTCCTTCGCTGAACGAAGATGACCAACAGGCAATAAGCATGCTCCCCTTGCTGGCTCCTTTCTTAGGGCAAACAACTGGTCTTCGGACTTTGCTCGAACCTTTGGATCGAGCTAGCCGTGACATAGGGGAGACCAATTTAGTGGCCATCCTGAGCAAGGCTGACAGGACGGAGCTTAATGCCGCTATTGAACGTGCAGCCTACCAGGTACGAAGCAACTACGAAATATCATAGAATTCATCTATGAATAAATATTTACTTTAGTTTTTTATTTTTGCAGCAAACTGTCTTGGCCCGAGCTACAAATATATGCAATGACGAAGAAATCGCTCGCCTTCAGGAAGAAAATAGTGCCCTTCAAAGGAATTTTAACATCTCCAAAAGTCGAGTGGCTCAAATGGATAATATAATATCAACAGAGCGAAGGGCCAGGCAAAGCTTGGAGGCTGCGAAGAAAGAACTCGAAGCAGAAAGGATTGTGCTTCGAGCAGAAGTTGAAAAACTGCGGGCGGAGCACGCTACTGCGGGGTCCGAGCTCGTCCGACTCCAAGAGGAAGCCAGCCAACTGTTAAACCAAAAGAACATTTTGACCACTGAGAATGCTAGGCTTTCTGGGGTTTTGGGCGAAGTCACTTCGACGAAGGATGCGCTGAACGAAGACAAGTTGAAGTCTGAGAAGGTGGCTGCGGAGGTTATGAGTCAGTTGTTAGATGTTCTGGAGTACTTTGGTACTACTGGGATACTTCCTTCTGACGATAACATCACTCTTCTGCGCCGGTTGAAAAGGATCCAAGGAGTGGCGAAGCAGATGAAGACGGCGGGCATTAGATACGGAGAACTCTCCGGACAAGTGTCTGCTGTTGGTCTACTTCGCTACTACGAAAATCTGGGCCGATCGATAGCTCCGGATGCAGGAGGGGGCCCAATCACCTTCGACGACGAGCGACTTCTAAAACCTTCCGAAGGTGTGGCTGCTGCTTGGCGAGCCTTTCAAACTTCATGGAGAGCCGAAGGTCGTTCCGCGATCAAGGCTTGGATCGACGAAGGCCAATGCCAGAAGCACGTTCGGACTCAAGCTTCGAGCAGTCAACCTCCTCCGAACCCGCAGGTTTAGAAGTACCTTAGGATTTTTGGCCATGTAAAGCTTTATGCTTATAAACATTTATCAATGAAAATCTTGTTTGTCATATTTTTAGGCTTTGCCTCTTTCGGAAGACATCGAAGTGTTAGACCTTAACAACGAAGTTTGCTCATTATGGGCTACCTTCGATCTTCTTAAAGCTTATAAACGTCCTCGATTTCTAATTCCTCGAGATGACTCCGGCGTAATTGCGCCCGAAGTAATCAAAGATGTACTGTCTTATATTAAAGAGGAAGAAAAAGAGGTTAACGTAAACACTTCGTCTTCTGAAGACGTTATTTGGTCTGAAGACGAAGATGAAGCTCGAAATAAAAAGCCTGAAGAACTTGGAAGCTGGGAAAGGAGCCCCGAACGGCTTCGAACTTGGGCCGAGCTTCAACAAGAACAGAAGGATTTTAGAGCTTCGAAAGGGAGCAAGAGAGTTAAACGTAAAGTTATTAGAACTCCCGGTGCTGGAACTAGTCGTTCCACCCCTAGCTCTAGGGACCGAAGAGGTCTCCGATTCCTTCTTGGTATAGATACCAATTTTTCATAATGTAATCTATAAACACATTTATTTGAATAATGAATACCGATTTAAAATTGTCTCCATATTTACTACCCTTCTTTGGGTATAAGCAACTTCTAAATATATTCAAAGATGGTTATGCGCAGCGAAAAAACTTCGGAGTACAATTTTTTGGGGGTTCGGAGCCCCTCTGTAATTTAAAGATCTTTTAAAAATCTTATGAAATGTCTTCGACTATTTGTAGTCGGAAGAATGGCAACTTAGTACCTTTGTTTTATGAAAGAAATCACTTGAGATAACTTTCAAGATACTTTAGTATCTTAGATAATTTGTCACTTTGGACTGTGTTAACAGACATTCGAAGCTCACGGCTCAAATTCTGTTTTGCTTTAGCCACCTTCGGCTCTTTTTTGCGATCTCTGTCGAACCAATGGTTCGGAGTTTGCAATGGTCTCTTTGGACTCTTTTTACGGATGTCTACCAGCCAATGGCTTGGACTCCGTATATTTTGGCCACCTTCGGCTCTTTTTGCGGAAGTCTACCAGCCAATGGCTTGGACTCCGTATATTTTGGCCACCTTCGGCTCTTTTTGCGGAAGTCTACCAGCCAATGGCTTGGACTTCGCAGGATTTGGCCACCTTCGGCTCTTTTTACGGAAGTCTACCAGCCAATGGCTTGGACTCCGCAGGTTTTGGCCACCTTCGGCTCTTTTTACGGAAGTCTACCAGCCAATGGCTTGGACTCCGTATGATGTGGTTTTGGGCTCTTTTACGGATGCCTACAAGCCGGTGGCTTGGGCTCCGGATTATGTCAGCCCCCACGTCGGAAGCTTCGAACTTGTAGGTTCGAAGTCCGAAAATACAACCCAGCTTCATGACACTTCCCTCTCGGTCGACCCCGCGGTTCCAGTGCGTCCACTCGGAAGCTGGAAGTCTATGAGGGGAAGGCACTATCAGGATCATATGCTTTATTAATTTAGAAGATGATTACAAGCGAATTACAAGGAGCCCTTATGCGAAGTATCGCTTTAGGTGCTCCGCATGCCAAGTATGTGCTAACTCTTCACCTTCTAAATTAGCTAACTTAAAAGAGCCAGGGCGTCCTGAACGGACAATTAGGTATGGACCTTCCCATTTATTCCCTAACTTCCCTGGTGCTATAATGCTTCGGAGAACAAGATGACCCGGTCTTAGTTCATTGAGCTTAACCTTCGGGTCAAACCAAGCCTTCGTCTGCTGATGATACTTTGATAAATTTGCCACAGCTCGAAGTCTTGTTTCTTCTGATAAATCTAGCGAAGCTTGTCTTTCTTCTTCAATGTCTGGTTCGGTGCTGCGAAATGATCCTCCTTTGAGCTCCGTTGGAGTCATAGCTTCATCTCCGAATAGTAGTCTGAACGGAGTAAAACCTATGGACCTTGTTTGCGTAGTCCGAATGGACCACAAAATCTTCGGAAGCTCTTCGGTCCACAGTCCCTTTGCTAATCCTACTATTCTTCGATTTAGCCCTGATAAAATATTTCCATTGGCTCACTCTACGGCTCCATTAGACTGAGGATGCCTCACTGCAGCAAAACATAACTGAATGCCTAGATCTTCGCAAAACTTCCTGAAGGGTTCTGCGTCGAACTGTGTTCCATTATCAACTGTGAGGTATCTAGGCACTCCGAACCGGCAAATGATGTTCTTCCAGAAGAATTTCTGTACATTGTTCGAAGTGATAGCTGTTAAGGGTTCTGCTTCCACCCACTTAGAAAAATATTCAATAGCTACCACTGCAAACTTCAAATTTCCCTTGGCTACTGGAAAGGGACCAATTAAATCCATACCCCATCTGGCCATAGGCCATACCGGAGCAATGACTTGAAGAGCTGTTGGTGGGCGATGACTCCGTCGACCCATCCACTGGCATCCTTGACAAGTGCGGACTAAGCTCTCCGCATCAGCTGTTATTGTAGGCCAATAAAGCCCCTGGCGAAGTGTTTTTCCTGCCAAAGCTCTAGGGGCTAAATGGCTACCACAAAGGCCTTCATGAATTTCTCGAAGAATTTCTTGGCCTTCGGCTTGAGATATACATCGGAGTAGAGGGGAACATACTCCGGCCTTGTATAAAATACCGTTGATTATTTGATAATTTCTGGCTCTAAGCTTTAATCTTGACAGTTGTGGCTCTTCGGGCAAATTTGTTCCTCCCTGTAAAAGTTCCATGATTGAATTTTTCCAATCTGCACTAGGAATGCAAAGAATCTCCGCAGAGGGAATTTGTGGCACCGAAGGTATATTGAGCTCCTCATAGAAAGCTTCTTCGGGCACATCCACAGCTCCGGCTGCAGCTTTTGCTAGGATGTCCGCTTGCACATTTTCTGCTCTTGGTATACTTCGAATGGAAATACCCTTGAAGTGTGCTTCGATTTTACGGATTTCTTCTAAGTACTTTGCAAGCTGTGGATGCCGAACTTGGAAACTTTTATCTACGTGCCCTGCTACTATCTGAGAATCTGTCTTTATAATTATTCTGGTAGCCCCTAGAGCACGTGCTTTTCGGAGTCCCAATAAAATCCCTTCATACTCCGCTATATTATTGGTAGACTTAAAGTTGAGACTTGCGGAGTACATTGCTCTTTGCCCTGAAGGTGAAATCAACACTGCTCCAATGCCTGCTCCGGATGCTTGGAAAGCCCCATCGGAGTAAACAATCCAAACTCCGTCACTTGACTTTTCCGGAACCAAATTTGCAGGTGGAGTCCATTCTGCTACAAAGTCTGCTAGGACTTGCGATTTGATTGCTATCCTTGCCAAGAAAGATATGCCGAAGGGTGCTAGCTCAACTGCCCACTTCCCAATCCTTCCAGTGGAATCCTTACTTCGGAGCATATCTCCTAAAAGATACGAAGTTGGTACAATTACATTGTGTGCCAGAAAATAATGTCTTAATTTCCTCGAAGCCATTATCAGAGCATAAATGAACTTCTCAAGTTCGGAGTATCTTGTCTTCGCTCCTAATAATGCTTCGAATACAAAATAAACAGGATTTTGGACCAACTTCCCATTGAAATCCACTTCTCTGACAAGGACTGCGCTGACAGTAGAACCTGTAGCTGCAAGGTAAAGGAGTAGGGTTTCGTCCGCAGTAGGCACCGTGAGTGTAGCAAGATTACTGAGATACTCTTTAATATCTTCGAAGCTTTTCTGACACTCCGGTGTCCATGCAAAATTTTCGGACCCTTTCAATGCTTTAAATATAGGCAAGCTTCTCTCCGCAGACCTTGATAAAAACCTGCTAAGTGCTGCCAGACGCCCAGTCAGCTTTTGCACTTGCTTTAAATTTTCCGGAGGAGCCATCTTTTGTAGCACAGTTATTTGAGTAGGGCTAGCTTCAATTACCCTGCTTGAAACTAAATACCCTAACAACTTTCCAGCCTTAGCTCCGAAGATACATTTTTCGGGGTTAAGACGGATCCCACATGCCCGAAGGCTATTGAATGTTTCTGCTAAGTCTAGTCTATGTTGGTGCTTTAAAGCACTCTTTATTACAATATCATCCATATAGGCTTCCACATTGCGACCTAATTGATGACCTAGAGCCTTAGCAACTAACCTCGAAAAAGTAGCCCCGACATTTCTTAAACCGAAGGGCATTCTTACATAACAGAAGACTCCCGAAGGAGTTACGAAGCTTGTCTTGATTTCATCTTCGCGCTTCAACCATATTTGATGATAACCAGAATACACGTCAAGGCAGCTTAATAACTCCGAACCTGCGGTGGAGTCAACTAATTGATCAATTCGGGGCATGGGGTAGGGGTCACGTGGGCATGCTTTATTCAAGGATGTGAAATCAATGCACATGCGCCACTTCCCGGAAGACTTCTTTCTGACGAAGACTGGGTTGGCTAACCATTCTGTGTGAGCCACTTCTCTGATAATCCCAGCCTTCAACAATTTCTCAACTTCGTCCTTCGCTAGAGCAGCTCTTTCTGCAGACATTTTCCGGAGACCTTGCCGAACAGGCCGGGCCTTCGGGTTTACAAGTAAACTGTGTTCAATGATATCCCGATCGACTCCGGTGATATCTTCGTCAGACCAAGCGAAGACATCCAAATTTTCTTCTACCACCTTTTCCAAGGAGGTTGCAACTTCTGGGGGTAAATCTTTACCAAATTGAAATGTATACTCTTTACCATCTTTAACAATGACCTTCGTTGCAATCTCTCCTTCGGGACTTGGTCTCGGAAAGGACTTCTTCGAAGCTTCGGAGGAGGCTGAAAAAATTTCTTCATTATCTTGTACATTGTTTACTTGTCTCGGATCAAGAGGGGGACCATGGCCATATTCTGCTCTCCGAGCAATAGCTTGATCTCCGAAGACTGTAAGGACTCCTGCTTGTGTGGGCATCTTTATGCACAAATAATTGTGATGCGCCACAGCTCTGAACTGGTTTAGCATGCCTCTTCCGAAGATGACGTTGTAAGCATACGGGGCATCTACAACATCGAAGATTACTTCTTTAGTCCGGGCCAATAAACCTTCTCTGAAGGTAACTTCCAGGCCTATTTGGCCAAGTGCATCAAGCGGAGGTCCTGCGAAGCCTTGCAAAGGACGAGCCGCTGGAAGGAGATGCTTCCTGGAAATGCACAATTGATCGAAGGCTTGAACAAAAATGATATCTGCCGAACTACCTCCGTCAATCAACACCCTTCGAACTTCAGTGCCCGCAATATCAGCAGTGATAACAAGTGGATCTGCATGTGGGAACTTAATACCAGCTGCATCCTCCGCAGAAAAAGATATCGGTACGTCAGACCACTCCGGCATTGCAGCTGCAGATGACGAAGTCCCAATATGGCCTACTTCTCTGACGTAGTCCCTTCGCTGTCTCTTGGACATGCTTCCGAGGGTACCTCCTCCGGAGATAGGGAGGACTACTCTTTTTCCTCGATCTTGCCCTTCCTCTTGCTTCGGAGGTGGCATAACATTGGCCACTGGAGGGTGTCTTGCAGCATCAAAGTTTTCTATCCGCGCCACAGCCTGGACCGGCTCGGGGCGCGTTGCAGCTGGAACTCGGTCGGTAGTACCTCGACCCGAAGTTCTCTCTAGGTACTCTCCCCTTAGGGTAAGTATAGCCTTGCAAGTATCAGTTGCATGGCTTCGATTTTCTCCATGGATGCAGCAGAAAAGGGTCTGGCCCTTGCCAGCCGTTTTCCCTGGCGGCCTCCAGCCGCTGGCCTTGTTCCCCGAAGACTGTGGAGCTCTCTGTGTAATGTCTCTCTGGGGGTGCAATATTCATGACTTCAGAACGAGGGTGCTTTTGCCCTCTTCTCCGATCATGTTGCACTTCGAAGACTGGTTCTTGCGGCTGTGCCGAAGTTTTCACTTCTACTTTAACTTCTTGCAATATGGACGGAAGTAGCGGTAGTCCTTCGAAGCCAACCCTCTTCTGACCTCGCATACTCCTCGAAGTATGACATCAACTGAGAGACCGAGGAGATGCTTTTCCGATGAAGCTTATCCAGGAGGCCTTGATGAGTGACGCCTTCTCGAGCTGCATCAACTACCGAAGAT
>JAAALK010000079.1:40758573-40785013 GCA_019279435.1 Zizania palustris
TTACATCAAAAGTTGGTGCTCTTGGTGTCATCTATTTTATTGCTTCGGAAGGTCTTGAACTTGTAGAGAATCTTGGAAACATCAATGACTTCTCTGGGAAAACTAGGTTATTTCTAGTGTTGCCTGTTGCCATACTTGATGCTACCTTCATCATCTGGATATTTTCATCCCTGTCTCGAACTTTGGAGAAGCTGCAGGTATCAACTTCATGGACTTGCTTGTCCAATTAATTAATTTATTCTGTTTTATGTTTCCTTGATCTCCATCCTGCTGTTATTATAATTTTTCTTCTCACAGACCATGTTGCCTTTTAGTTTTGCAAAGAAAATTATGTTTTATGTTTCCTTTTTCAGCAAAAACTGTAGCTTTTTGTTCTTTGTTTAGCATCGCATCCAATACTCCATTACGGCATGCCTTTCAAGTTTCGACAATTACTATTTGTGTTACATGTTCGTTATTTTGTTTTGCAATCTATGTGCTGCAGAAATGATTTACAGTTGATTTATATTTATTTGTTCATCCTTTTTTTCAAATCTCCTTGTATTCATATGGCTCTAATTACATTACAGCTGCGGAGAAGTATGGCTAAACTTGAATTATATCGGAAGTTTACAAATTCCCTAGCTATTTCAGTACTTATCTCGATTGCTTGGATCGGCTATGAGGTATAAACTTGTGTCAACTCTTAGTCCTATTTGAGATAAAGTAGTAAAGTTTGAATTAATCAACACTTGGGGATCATTTGTTGCCTTTATATATGATGCACACTGCACAGTTGCACACCTAATAGATTAGGATATGACCATTAAACATGGCTCTTGATAATGGTTGGTGAGTGTAAGAGAAAATGGTGAATTAATCCTCGATCCTTCTCCTATCTATCTATTTGATGAACATAAATATAGATTATAATGTGGCTGTACTACACTACTATTGCACATATTTTATTGTAGTCATGGAGATGCTTATTGATTCACTTAGGAAATAAAATTGCCATTACATGAGCCATGCTTTAACAATATGACCACTTCTAAAAAAGAATATGACCTGGCTTTTTTCTTGAATCAGCTATACTTCAATGCAACTGATCCATTGAGTGAGCTTTGGCAAAGGGCTTGGATCATCCCTGCGTTTTGGAATCTTCTCTCCTATGCCTTCCTTGCCATCATATGCATCCTTTGGTCTCCATCCCACAATCCAACAGGGTACTGCACTGGCTGAAGTTTACTTTCTCATTTGATAAGTAGCATTATTTGTTTGGATTATCTATGTGAGTAGTAGATAAATTATTTCAATTTGAGCCACTAGTCACTAACCAGTCACGAGGGTATACATTTTGGGTTTGTGCATGGCAAATGTCTTATTTTTCTTAAAAAATTGGACTTGGGGTATTGGACCCTCTGTTAAAAAGAAAGAAATCTAGGACTTATCTCAGGTTAGTATGTGCAAATTTTAACATCCTTTTGTTCGGTCCGTGCTGTGCACAGGTTTGCATATCCGGAGGATACGGCTGATGAGGTTGACGAGGAAGGGCTCTCTCTTGTAGGCAGTGCTGTGAAAGGAACTGGAGACATGATGAACATGCATGTCTTTCCAGAGGATAAACTTGCATGACAAGTTGTTACCTTTAGTACAGTTGTACTCCTGGCTGAATGCTATGGTAAGTTATCCTTTTGTCCCCAACACATATCATGCACATTTGTATGTGTGTATTGATGGCGACTATCATACCAATACCATCTCGGTAATTTGTTAGTACATAGTATATATTCAGAATGAGTGAGGTGGGGATCATGTAACTGATATGTATGTGTACCAAAACTGTTTTTTTAGTTGCAATTTCTACTATCACTATTTTCATTGCTGAGTGAATCGATGCTCCAGATCATTCTGGCCTTGCATTCCCTTGTTTACTAATTACTATGCTTGGCACCAGTTTGACATGATTGCGCAGGTGCAATTCTATGCATAGGTCATCTTCTCAGATCCTGATTCTTTGTCTATGTTTGTTCTTCTTTAAAGCCGAAAATCCTAAGCAAGTTGGGTAGTCTAGAGATGAACCTTAAGTGGCTATGTTTTCTATTGGCTTGCCAAGCCTATCATAACCTTTTTAGAGGAAAAGGATTATCCCTCCTTCACTAGGGTTTGGGACCTGCTATGTTGAGATAACATAGGCAGAGTTCTTTGTCTGCGTTTGTTACTACACTAAAAGAATGAAACCATGTCTAGTTCACAGCCTTAATGCTGTAAATCGTGTGAATGTTTCATTTTTCCTTCTGTGGAAGTTGTTCAGACAATATTGGGCCACAATTCAATTATTTTGATTTGTTTACTATATCTGAGGTAGTAAACTGAATTGCCATTAGCATATTTTTATTACGTTCCTTGGCAGTTTAACTTGTTGCCAGATATTTTTTTGATATGATCACCATTATTTCCCTCCTAGTTTTGTTTAAATCGAATTAACATTGAGATTGTCATCAATTATGTGGTGTGCTGTTATCACGCTAACTTGTGTACTTTTGTTCTCGATTGCAGTGAAGTACCGTTTCCCTCTGGATTCACTTCTAGCTTACATCTTCTAAAGCTTGCGTGCAGTTTCAGTGTACAGGTGATGACTTTGTGTTGAAGGATTTGACTTCCATAGAATTTTACTCATCCGACGGTGACCATCCGATACAAAATGTCCGTGAAATAAACAACCGCTCGGAGAGCATGATAGGTTACTTGATGTAATTCCTACTGTGGCGTGTGTATACTCAATTGTTTCTGGTAGAAACGTACGTTGCTAAACACTTTGCATCCCCCCTTATCTGATGTTTTGGCGATTGCTTTTATATTGATCTCATGTATGTGATGCGGAGCGAATTTAATCCTGGGGTTTATAGATATGTGTTTTCTTCATCGTTTGCTCTTTTGACTTGGCCGTGCGGCGTGAGTTATGTACACGGGGGCATGCATTTGTCAATCATAATTCATAACATATGACGTTTCATAAGGGCGTCCCAATTTTTGCAATGACTAGATAGTTTCTATAGCATTAATTATAGTGCTACGTAGATAAATTGCTGAGGTGGAAAAGGACTTTGTGAGGAGAGAGATGGAAATCGTTTCTCCACCGAGAAATTGGTCGGCTCAATCTCCAAGACACTAAGAAACGACTAAAAATGTGTTGGGGCTCCGATTTTTCATGTAGATCTTGACCCCCATTCCTCTCGTGCGCAGACTCATTTTCCCGCGCAGTTCCCTTGTCTAGCCACAGTCCACCGCGCGCCGTCCTTCAATTATTAGGAAAATTTATGATTAATTTCCGAAACAAAAAATCTTAGCATTCACAGTAACTAACATGAATAGATCTATCATACTAATGAATAGAAACATAATAATTATGATTTCATAAAGCATGATCATAGATCGTACATAAAGGTAAACCACATAATGTGTGGTAGCCGAAAACGAATCCACAGTCGGTGCAGAAGTTCTCTTGTTGGTGTCGGATCGCAGCACCCGACAGCGACTGATGATGACGTAAATAAAGATGCGCCGTGATGACGAACGTGAGCAGTCGCGTGGAGTGCTTCCCAAAAACCTTATTCGCTCTCTCCCTATGCAAGATCGCAAGGACGACTGGTTCCAGAAACCTACTCTCCTTTTCTCGGTGCACGTCGACGGACGGGATGAAGTAGTCTACGGCGGCAGCATAGCAGAGAGAAGACAACCAAAACCCTATCTCAGTTCTGATCTAATATGTTTTTGCTTCGATCAGAACCAGCTAGATTAACGGGTATTTATATGGGAGTAACCATATCTCACGTCGGATCACGATCTCAATCAAATTGGTTTTCATATAATCATATTCCGTAATCTTCTCCACGTTCTCAAAGAATCGGAACAAGAAAAAGAAAAGACTACATCTCCACAAGGCAAGGTGTCGGTTTTCAGAAACATATGGTCAGGCTCGGCAAGCCGACCCCCGACCTCTAAATCCTAACGCAGATCAAGCACTTGAGAATGCTGACTCCGACCTTAACTCTTGGCTCGTATCCGACACTCGGGAGTACCGACTCTCGGGTCCGACCCCCAACTACTCGGTATTCCTTTTTATTATATGGGCTTTTGAGATTTATTTAAAAATTTCTAAAATATTCATATTAGTTTATCTCAAAATTACAGCATCTATTCCCCCTCCAGCGACCTATTTCCCTTCTACGCGCCTTTCCAGCAGTCCGCCTCCACGTTGGCGATCTGGTTCGACGTCGTCCTCGCGATGCCCGCGCGGCGCCCGCAATCCGCGTTGTGACGCCCACACGATGACCGTAGTCCGCTGCCCGCGCGGCCTTGCGACGCTAGAGCGATAGCCATGTGACGCCATGGCGACGCCCGCGTGACACCCACAGTCCGCTGTACACTCCTGCAGCTCCTCACAGATCCACTGCTTTCTTCTAGATCCCCCACTCTCAGATCCCCTATAGTCAGGAGCACTTAGGATCCCTCTGCAAAAATAAATCTTCTAACAAAAAATCAAAGAAGGTGAAGGAATCAGTGCACAAGGCACTGATGTTCCTGTCATTGTACCTGCTGATGGTCCTGCCACCACTGTTCAAGGTTCCGATACTCCATCTAATTCTCATACTGTCGGGGCATGGTCTTCTACTTTGCCTAACAACTCTGAATGGTACCGTTACGAGATGTCTAAATGTTTTTGACATGTGCCTCTGAATTTTTTCATAGTTGTATGTCTCTGAATATTATCATGTTTACCGCAGAAACCTAGAATTACCATGTTATGGTGGATCTAAATTATAATGGTTCAGATATAAGGAAAAATATGGAATACTAATGTTGACGTCAAGATTTGGTAAAGCCCAAGCCCACTAAGGGTGTGTTTGGTTGAGCTGTGGCTGTGGAAAAAAACTGTTGTTGTTGTTGGCTGTGGGTTGTGGAAAAGCTGTTGTGAGATGTCAGCTGTGAGAAAGCTGAAAGCCGTTTGGTTGAAACAGCTGTAGAGAAGCTGCTTTGAGCTGTGAGCTATGTAAAAAGTCTGTAATGCCTCTGTGTACTTCAAACGTTGATTATATATAAAATGGTTATAAACTATTACGGCAATCAATATATCATATATAAATAGAAATTTTAGAAAATAGAAATTGGTCTTCATTAGTTTTGCATACACCATCAACATTTGGTTCACATAAGTAGATCCATACATGAATTATCTTCCTCTTGCACTAAGCAAAGCATCAGCTATCGTAATGCGAATTGTATTCATGGTATCCTCATTCTCACCGTGTGGAGTGTCATCCCCTTGTGCTAGTGTTGTGGCATTGCTCGGTTCTGCTAGATACTCCTCATCAACATCACATCTATGAAACTCCATATCATGCAAATTGCTATCACGAATAAAATTATGCAATGCTATACATGCAAGAATGATATGCTTTTGAGTATGAGTACAAAAACTTGGCATGTCCTTCAATATGCGCCACCATTGCTTCAAGACTCCAAAAGACTGTTCAATGACATTTTGAAGGAATGAATGCAAAAAATTGAACATCTCATACTTCCCTTGAGGTGGACGTCCGGCACGATGACGATATTCTGGTATATGATATGTGGTTCCCTTAAAAGGGGTGAGGTATCCTGTTCGGTTCGGATAACCCGAGTCGACGAGATAATATTTTCCTATAAGACCAAATCAGCATAGGAAAATAATATTACAAGTCATACTAATTTAGTAAGTAATTATTATACCTTTAGGAGAGACAGGAAATGAAGGGAAATTGGCTAATGCGTGATGTAGGATCCTTGTGTCATGTGCGGAACCTGGCCAACCAGCTATCGCAAAGGTAAATCTCATGTCAAAGTCACAAATAGCAAGTATGTTTTGAGATGTATATCCATGTCGACATGTGTGGTTAACTTCTTCCTCCTTCGGCACTGCAACTCGAATATGTGAACCATCTATAGCTCCAATCGCGTCTTTGAAGTAAGGCCAGAAACGGTCCTCTTTGACCCTATCATGGTCATTAGAGAAAGTTAGATCTCTTGGTTTGATATTGTCCTTCGCTAACTTACGTAAACATCGTAGGACATCATAAAATTTGGTGTGAACTGTCCAAAGTGATCATGTAAACCGATTTTCAACTTGTGAAAATGAATGGGGTACTCCAACAATCCACAAAAACATTGCCAATGATTCAATTGATGAAACATTGTGAGTTGATGTCAAATCATAATTTGACTTTAGCAAGTCATGAAGTGCCATGAAAGTCTATGTGGTCATCCGAAACATCTTGTAGAAATACCTAGGCTGAGCAAAACACCTCATAACCCATTGAAGCCCAGTTTCAGGTGTGTCCCTATATTCTCCTTTGTTCAAATAACGCTCGGTGTACATGTTCGCCATATCTCCCATTGTAGCAGCATGCTGAGATAACTAAGCTAGAAGCACTAGTGCATTTTGCCCATTTTGGCTAATTCTTCTATTCCATCATCCATCTACATAAGATGTTAATACATTAATAATTATTCTCAAATAGGTTCAACTTCCATTGCAGCAACATAAGAAAATAATGTCTTACAGTTCAAGCACTTAACAGGGAAACATAGGCAAACAAACAAATATTTGTTCACAACAACATGAAAAATTTTACTGAAAACTACTACAGATGTTTCATCAACTCCCTTTCATCATGCTCCCTTTGAAGCAAATCAAATCTTCCTTCATTTGTTTCTAAGGAGCTAAAGATCTCCCTAAATTCAGGCTTCACAATCAACAAGGTGGTGGTACGCATTAAAGCTGTTTTCTCTTCAACACCACACTCTTTAACCATCTTCATAGTCTCCGCAATGGTAGGGACATGACTTGTTGGAGGAGTTGATGATGCTGAAACACTTGAGGAAATTTTCTCTGCTGCAGTTTCTATCCTTAAACATGTGTTCTTGTATAGTCGAAGGAACAAACTCTTGTCTTCCTTATCTTCGATAGCACTTGAGGACTCTTTGCGCTTCTTCTTTCCTTGTTTTCCTCTCTTGAAAGCAGCTAGCTTGACATCATCACTGTCCAGAGTTTTTTGTATCTCAGCCACATCATCATCACTTAACTCATTGCTAGATATATCTCCAGGACATGATGCAGTAGCCCCTGTAACATGTGCCTTGTCAAACAATATATGCAGATCGTCAAGGTACTTTGGCCCTTGTTTCCTAAACTTGACATGGTTGCATTTGATTCCCTTCTCAGTGTTATTGCATCTCTGAAAGTACATACAATGCACATGCAAATGAGATGGTAACAAGCCAATGAAAGTTACCAAGTGATGAGAACAAAACTTACAGTAAGGTGTTCAGCCCACAATTCCTCTGGACAATCAACAGTTTGCTTTGCCTCATTCCATCCAAGACCAGTGGCACAATTCTTGAACTCCATGAAGATAATATATTCTTTTTTAATACCGTCCAACTTGTTCTTCAATTGCTTTCTTGTTCGCTTTTGGCCGGACTTTTCTTCAAACTGAGATATAAGATTTTTCCATCCACTCGAACTATAAATTCACATCGGCCTATTCCCAGCTTCTATCTCTCCTTTGCAGACATCAATCAAATGTCTCACATAGGAATCACTCCAATCTGCTTTATCGTCCATTCATGAAGCAAGCAAAAAAATTACTCAAGCAATCTAGTTATTGATCCAGAAAAATTAGTCAGGCAAAAAATCACTCCTCTGTAAAAACGAATTATATTGCAACATCACAGACTTATTTAGCTCCCTGTGTTTGTGAATTGCCTTTCATAATTGAAAAGTGCAACTTTCTTGCAGACTAAATTAAGTGATGGAAGGGTGGTGGCAATGAAGCAGCTCTCTCAATCATCTAATCAGGGAAAAAACAATTTGCTACAAAAATATAAACTATATCTCAAGTGCAACAATGTAACCTTGTTGTATGGTTACCGCCTTGAAAGCAATACACCAGGTTCACCAAAATTAGTCAAGTAAAAGTGTGATTGAAAACCAGAGATACGATACAAGGTTCAACAAATCTTATTCTGCAATATGTATGCTAAATCAAATAATTTCCTAGCTATTTCAATGATCTCTACTTCAATCATCCTATAATACTTTTTTAGATCAGAAAAAATAAAGCAATTGCAGAACTACCATTTGCCTTATTAATGAAAGTATTTGAATAGTACCACCACTAATCAAATATAGATGTAAAATCTGTTGAAGTTTGCCGTGAACTTTGAATAAAGTGGAGAAGAAATAGAGATCTACTAGTTACCTAGCTTGTGGATCTAGTTGTGAGGTCTGCATATCAGGGAGCCGTGCTTGTTTTGTGCCTAGATTCACTGCTGCGTCTCTGCTGCTAACGTGGTAACTCCTTTCCTTCTCTGCTAATAAAACCTTCCTTCTCTACTGCTAGCATCTGGGGAAGGGAAAAGAGGCGTAGCAGTTAGGGAAGACCAGAGGGGAGCCGTGTATAGCTCTGATGGCCGTCGACTAGGTCTTCTTGGCCACCAGCCCTGCAACCCTAGTCGGCGGAAGGGAGGAGTGACACCGCGACCAGGGAAGTAAAAGTGAACTAGGGGCGATTGTTGTCGAGGTTGGAGGCTGAACAGCGGTGAGCGGAGCACCGGTGGCTGGCGAAGGCTTTCGGCAAACATCAGCAGGCTTCAGAGAACGCACTGCGAGCACACTAGAGGAGAGGAGTGGAGGACAACACGAGCTCTGTGGATGGGGATTGGAAAGAACGAAACGGTATTTTCCTCACTTATGAGTGGCATGCGGTAATAAAACCAAATTTCTTCCGCACGAAGTCAACAAAAGTAGGGGCGGAGCGGCTGTGAACTTTGAACTACACAGAAGCTGCTTCGGAAGAAAGCTAATAGTTAGAAGATGCTAATAGGTGAGCCCTTTGGTTGACTTTTAGCTTTTAGGAAGCAGAAGTTGCTCCTAAAAGCCCAACCAAAGAGACCCTAAATATATCACACGGTCAACAGAAGTCAAAGAGGATCCGGTTAAAGAAAGTCAAGGAAGCCCGTCCATGTTGTAACAAGATGATCGGACACAAAAGAGTTGATAGAGATAAGGGCGGAAAATAAGATGAAGATTATCCAGAATCAGTTAAGATAGAGTGCTTGGACGAAAAGTCTCTGGACTATAAATATGTATCCCTAGTTATCTTAAAAGACACATCTCTATCAATCAACTACTCGGCGCATCGCCACCCTTGACTTCCATGGTTTATCCGGCGGGGTTCGACAGTCGGATTGATCAGTATCCTCACGGCTGCATTAGATTGATATCTTGAGGTGAACGTTGAAATAGTACAGTCGTCGGTTGTTCTCAGTGTATTAGCTAGGTATAAGGCTGCATTAATTTAGTTTGATCTCTTAGATTGATGTGATCTAGGTGTGATAATTTGAGGCTTCATCGGTTAGGTCCGACATATCTTGCTATTATATCTCTTTCATGTTATATACCGCTCATCTAAATAAAGCATGCTCGATAGTTTGATATATTATTAAGATCATCGTGACTAGCTACTATCTTGGTTAGTGTAACAACCCCAGAATTAAAAATAAAATAAAAATGAGGAAAATAAATTTCCTGGAATAAAAAGATTTATTTAATTAAAGAAAAGGCTAAAAGAACCCAATTAAAGAAAAACAGGGAGAAATATTTTAAACCTGAACCTAAAAAATTTATGGTGGAAACTAGAGGCCAAGAAATATTTTTGAGAATTTTTACAAAATTTTTCCAACAGTGCTTCAAGCCTTAAGCAAATGTTTGAATTTATGGAATTAAATTAAATGGAAAATACATTTTAAATCTTATTGGGCCGCAACGCCCAATTCCCCTCCAACCGGTCCAACACAGTCCCACTCTCGCTGACAGGTGGGGCCGCCCTGTCGGCGCCGCTCGCCCTCTCTCCTCCGCACCTGCGCCCCGCTTGGGTCCACCGCCAGCCTCACGCGTTCCCCTCCCTCTCGCTGCCAAGCGTGGCCCACATGTCGGCACCCATCCTCTCCGCGCTCGCCCGCCGATAGGTGGGGGCCACCTGTCGGATTCGTCCCCTTCGATGGAATCCCCCCTCTTTCCATCCAGCAACACCCCTTCCAAAATTCTGCCGCCGGCCACCACCAATCTCCGAATTGATTCCGCGCCCTGGCTTGCCAAGCTTGGGCGATCCCTTTCCATCCAAGAGCCGACGCGTTTTCATCCCGATGGCAAGGTTTTGCTTGCATGGAAGGATCATCGGCGACAAGGGGAAATCATCTCGGTTTCCCCGTTAAAGCCTTCCAATTTTCGCCGTCGACGAGCCTATAAGAGCCCTCGACACCGCCGCACCCAGGCAACCCGAAAGAAGCCCTAGCTCTAGCCCTTCCGAGCGCCGCCTACTATTTTTCGGATTCCTCCCCTGCTTCGGCTCTGGCAAGCCCTCGCCGGCGCTCCAAGCCACCGCCGCCCTCGCCGTCGCCACTGATAGGACCGCCTCCACGCCCCCTACACCGGCCCCACCTCCGTTGGGACAGATTGCCGCCGGAGCTCGCCGTCGTCTTCGAGCCCGAAGCTTCCTCGCTGCCTTTGCTCACCGCCGGCTTCATCCTCTCACCATCGACCCTTTTTCTGGTACGAAGAGGCTCCCTATCCTATTCTCTATCCATTTTCATGGTCGGATCGAGCTTAGGACCCTTGCCGCCGTCGCCGCGCCCGCACCCGTGCGCCACCGTCGCCAGAGAAGATGGCAAAACCGTGTGTCGTGCCGGATTTCATCTGTGCCGCACGATCACAAATGGAGGGCATAGATTAAAACCCCGCGGGATTTAACCTAAGCCCTCAGATCTCGCCCAAGCGATATCAGTGGATCCTGGCCGTCGGATCTCACTTAAGCGCCCCGCCTCGCTGTCGGCCACCCGATCTGTATCGGACGGTCCAGATCTGACCGGTCCACGCGCACAGTGCGTGGGTCCATGGTGGGCCTGGCTCACCGTGGACCCACGCCTGTTTTCTGTTTAAATAAAATTCAGAAAAATATTTTAAACTTCAAAAATCCATAACTTGCTCAATTTAACTCCAAATTTGACCATTTCTGTTGGCGTAAAAGATTACGCTAACAGGTTTCTATAGAAAAGAAACTAACAAACGAAGTGTTTGCGAAGAGAACTGTTCTAAGCCTCCGAAAGGATAACAACTTAGAATAGTTCGAATGTGTGTATTGAATAACTTGTATTCGGTCCCTATTACAGGGTGAAATGGGGGGTATTTATAGGCCCAAATATTAAGGAAAAGACCTATTTACCCCTCTATTACAACCGACATAGTGGAAACTATTCGGTACCCTTGATAGGGCTAAAATGGTAAAAGACTAATCTAATAATATAAAAGATAAATCCTCCATCTTAGCTGGCAATAAAGATCTTGAATTGCCTTAGTTCGAAGATGTACTCCGAACCAATGCCTATCTTCGTACTTCGAGCTTGACTCAAGGTATCTTCGAAGATGGACGTCTGGAGACCTTCGAATCCACAATCTGCTGTCATGCTGTTGCGGCAATAACCCCGAAGATGAGATATTTTCCCCCAACAGTAGCCCCTCGAATACGCTTCTCCGTTCAACCTGTAATGTTAGGAGAGCAGTATACGGAAGGAAAAAATAACCAAACATAGGGGTTATTAAATTTCAATTCATCTCCGAAAAGTACGAAGATGTAAACTCCGAATCAGTCTTAAGATAACTATTTTTCGAACTATCTTAGAACCGACTCAAGAAGTTCAAGAGTCTTTTAGACTTAGAGGAATAGGGACCGAATACAAGTTATTCAATACACACATTCGAACTATTCTAAGTTGTTATCCTTTCGGAGTGTTGGACCGGAAACGGCGACCAGAGGGGGGGGTGAATGGGAGCTTTTAAAATTTCGGGCTAAAAACTTAGCCTTCGGTTCTGTTCTGTCTTCTGCGGAACAGGCTTCGAACACTACCTTCGAAGGTCTGGTTCGGAGGTACTTCGACACCTTCGAACACAGGCTTCGGAGGAGCAACAGTTCGAAGCCAAGAAGACTTCGCTCCACTAACAACCCTCGAAAAACAACTCTGCTAAGTCAGTGCAGGCTCCGCACACAGGGTGCTTCGAGCAGACTTCGCACTTCTCCCTTCGCAAGAGTGGACAGCCCTCTGAGGACTTCGACCAAGTACTTTGCGACAGCAACTGGTGCTGGGCTTCGTACGCGAAGGTCTACACGCACACAAAACGGACTACGCTAAGGGCTTCGACACAAGAAGCACTACGGGAACAGAACAGGGCTTCGCTAGTAAGCAGCGAGGTCTTGCCTCGTGTTACACAGAGCGACAGCACACTGTAAAACACACTTCGCGATAAAAACACCCTTCGCCAAGACAGGCTTCGGTGAACTAAAACTAGCGAGGTATGCAATACGAGCTCAAGCAAAAGCACAAAGAAGCAGGGCTTCGCCGCTTGAACAAGGAACACTAAATAAAATGAACTCAGAATGAATACAGCGAGGTCTGTCTACAGGAGCTCAACAGTAAATGCTCAAAGTGTTAAATGTTACCTACCGAGCCCCCATATTTATAGCCCACGGCTTCATCCTAAGGAAGTGACTACTTTACCCCTAGGGTTTTCATTCATTTTGTCTCTTCAGAACTAAGGGGTACAAAAGGTAGTCCACCTTTATTTTTGGAGGCTTCTCTGTCAGCTGCAGAGGGGACAGTGTCAGCCTTTTTCAGAACAGACAGTGTCAGCCTTTACAGAGTTGACTTCTGGAACCTCCCAACGCACGCGAAGGTGCGGTAGCTTCGGCGAGAAGCCTGCAGCCTGATGGCCTTCGCTCCGCCGAAGAACTCCTTCGATACAGTGACGGTTTTGAGCCGAAGCCGTCAAAGCCCTTGGGCCTTCGCACCACCACCTCCGGAGTGGATCACCACGGCTTCGCAGCTACTCCGAGCTCGAACACCGTCCGTCCGTGTACCGAAGCCATGCATGGCCGAAGCACCTCAAGTCATCCTCACTCCGAAGCCTCACCTTCGGAGTACCACCCTTCGAAGTCCCTCCTTCGTCCAAGGCCTCCGCATGAAGCATTTCATGAGCACTCCGTCGCAGTGCCTCTTCCCGAGCACACTCCTCGACGAGCCTCACCCGGACCATGCCTTCGATGCGCCTCGACTTCTGAGACCTTCGTCGGGTAACCTTCGAGTGTCTCCCTCCGGAGCACACTTCGAACACCTTGCCTCCACAAAGGACTTGTTCCACCAACTCCGAAGTCACTCCATTCGGAGTACCTTCGAAGTGCCTCACCTCCGAGGACTTTGTCTCGGAGTACCTTCAGCCGGAGCCACGCTCCGCACTCTCTGCCTTCACCTGGCACGTCTCGACCCGAGGACCGACCCGGACCACCTTCGTAGCCACCGTGACGGAGCTCCCCGCTCCCTTGGCATCAAACCACCCGCTTGACCCAAGTTCACCTGGCTCGAACCCTGTCCGTCGCCTCCGAAGTCCCTGCGCACCACAGACAAGCAAACAAGTGTATCCAGTACTCCGGAGACCTCTCCGGGTTAGCAACCTTCGGTACACACTCCGGTGTACCGCCCAAAGTACCGAAGCCTTCGGTACGAACCCAGTCATCGTGTACTGTCGGACCCCTCCGACAGGTACACTCCGCTGCACAGCTGCAGCAAGCAAACACCGAACACACTCCGGTGACACACCTCCGAACACCCTTCGGAGGTACCACCTCCGAAGCCCCTCCGGAGGTACCCTTCGAACAGAGGGTAAATAAACCTGTCAATCACTCATCACAAACACCGAAACCACCCTTGGTTTCTCAATCTCCCCCTTGATGAGTGCATTGACAACCAAATCCAAGTTCAAGAAAATTTAAAAATTTCAGCACACAAGTGACCATAAAAACTCAGAAAAGAGCCAAAGCATGTCACTTGATAAAAGAAATTTTCTCCCCCTTTGAAAAAGAGTAAAAGCCCCTTCGGCAAAACTCCCCTTGATAAGAACTCCCCCTGAGTTAAGCAAATTTTTCTTCCTTTATGTCAAAAATCTCTCCCCTTTTGTAAAAATTATGCCTTCTTGCGGCAGAGAACATAGCAAACCTCTCCCCCTTTGGCAATGCAAGCATCAAGGAGCATTCAAAAGATGCAAAGCTTCGAAATGAATAGAATTGCAAAGACATATAATGCAAAAATATGCCAATATTAACACCAATGATCATGTGCTCAGCTCAATCTAATATATTAGGAAACAAGATGATGGCATGGGATTTTGTCATTTTGAAGTAAAAGCATCACCACTTAATCACAGTAGTTAGACATGAGAAGGCAAGGACTGCGCAAAGCTAACAAGTTCTACCCTAGACAGACAAGTCTTGTTCAAAAGGAGCTGTGAAAGCAAACTTGATGAGCAATTAATTTTGATGTTCTTTTTCTTAATGCCAGGGGTTATTTGTTTGTCCACCTTATACTTTCCAATCAAGCCAAGCCTAGGCAGGAAAGCCATCTGAAGCTTAAGGCAGTGATTTTGGCATACACTAAACTATCCCAGTTCAGACCAAAGTGCAATGGTAAGCAGTCTAGAATAGAGTAGTGCGACAAACAAACCCTCCTGGATCTTTTCATTTAAACCAGGCAAATCATGGATTTTTGATTTCGATACAGATGAATGAAATATTTTGATGAATATCCATGAATAATGAACACAATTTTCAAGTTGCAAATTTTAGCATCCAAAGAACAGTGTCTTGCTGTTAAGTAGATAAAAGATGGCTAAAAGCAGTCCAGCCTAAACAAGCTAGATACAAGATTGTGCGGTGAGCAAGTTTGGTTTTTAGAAAATAAAACATCATGCACAATCAATGTTCCAGACATATTTCATAGAGCTGAGCTGACATGATTTCTTTGAATTAAAAGCAGGCATATAATAGCAACATATGTAAGTGCAATTCCACACATAATGAGCATATGCAAGATAATTAAAATCAGCTCCCCCTCACAAAATGCCGTAAGGGTGACAAATGCCAAGTTCCCCACGCAAGTAAGCAAATCGAGAAGCATCGAGGGGTTTTGTAAAAATGTCGGCGAGCTGGTGTTGGGTATCAACATATTGAAGTTCAATATCACCCTTCTCATTGTGATCTCTGAGAAAATGATATCGTACATCAATGTGTTTGGTTCTGGAGTGCTGAACCGGGTTGTTTGCAATACAGATAGCACTAGTGTTATCACAGAAAAGTGGAACACTTTTATAATCTAACCCGAAATCCCGCAAAGTGGAGACCATCCACAAAATCTGAGAGCAACAGCTAGCTGCAGCAACATATTCGGCCTCAGCCGTCGATTGTGCAACACTAGACTGTTTGCGGGAAGACCAGCAAACCAATGAAGTACCCAGAAAATGACAAGTACCAGAGGTACTCTTCCTATCAATTCTACACCCAGCAAAATCCGCATCTGAATAACCTTTAAGACATAAAGATGAAGACGATGAATACCATATGCCAAATTCAAGGGTGTGCTTGAGATACCTTAGAATGCGCTTAACCGCTTGGCGGTGCGAAGCTCGTGGTGAAGCCTGAAAACGAGCGCACAGACACATTGCGAAGTGTATGTCCGGCCTCGTGGCAGTCAAGTAGAGGAGGGAGCCGATCATGCTTCGGAACTCCTTCTGATCTACGGCTTCTCCATCTTCGTCAGGGTCCAATGCTACAGATGTAGCCATTGGAGTGGCGAGGGGCTTCGCATCGGACATGTCGAACTTCTTGAGCAGGTCCTTGGTGTACTTTGTCTGGTGGACAAAAGTACCTTGTTTGCTTTGCTTGATTTGCAAACCAAGGAAAAAAGTGAGTTCACCCATCATCGACATTTCAAATTCCCTGCTCATGGTATCTGCAAACTCGGCAACCAAAGCATGAGAAGAGCCACCAAAGATGATATCATCCACATAAATCTGCACTAGGAGGAAATCTTTGCCATGCTTGAGAGTAAACAAAGTTTTATCAACAGAGCCCATCAAATACCCTCGCTCAAGCAGAAAAGACTTAAGTCTATCATACCATGCCCGAGGGGCCTGCTTGAGTCCATAAAGAGCCTTATGAAGTTTAAGGACTTTATGTGGGTACTTGAGGTTTTCAAAACCAGGGGGTTGTTTTACATAAACATCTTCACCTATGAAGCCATTAAGAAAAGCACTTTTGACATCCATTTGATAGAGTTTGAATCCCCGGGATGTCGCAAAGGCAAGCAAAATCCTAATGGCCTCAAGGCGAGCAACAGGTGCAAAAGTTTCAGTAAAATCAATCCCTTCTAGTTGAGAAAAGCCCTGAGCTACAAGTCTAGCCTTATTTCTAACAATTGTTCCATCCTCCCCTTGTTTATTTTTGAAAATCCATTTTGTTCCAATGAGATGAACATTAGGTGGAGGATCAACTAAAGTCCAGACTTGGTTTCTTTCAAAATTCTCAAGCTCTTCATGCATGGCATTGATCCAACTAGAATCAGAAAGTGCATGACTAACATCTAAGGGCTCGAAAGAAGCAACAAAAGCAGCATTAGTAAAATGAGCGTGAGAACGTGTTACCCTTTGATCAAGCTCACCAATGATCTGCTCGGGAGGGTGCATCCTTTGAACATGATGTGGAGCCTCGCGGCGGGATGCAGTCTCCCCCTCAACTTGTGCGTTGGAGTGGTCCAAGATGACCGATGTTGAGGTAGTCGCTTCGGGACCTCGTGCCGAAGTAGTAGAAGCGGGGTCAGCTTCGGGGGTTGACGTCGAGGGTAGTAGGGGTTCATCCTCGAATTCTCCGGGATCTTCGTCTTCGAATAAGGTCTGTTCCATGTCGTGTTCATTTGCCTGATCAAGAGCAGAACTAACAGAGGGGGTTGATTCATCAAAAGTCACATCACATGACTCGATGACAGTGTTAGTTTCCAAGTTATAAACACGATAAGAATGACCATGAGTAGTATAACCCAAAAAGATCCCGTCAGAAGATCGCGACTCAAATTTATCCAAGTTACCACGTTTTAGGATAAAGCAGCGACAGCCAAAAACTCGAAGATGAGTAACCTTGGGCTGTCTCCCAAAACGCAGCTCATAAGATGTCAAATTTAAAATTGAGCGCAAGAAAATTCGGTTTGAGATGTAGCAAGCAGTGTTCATGGCCTCAACCCAGAATTTTCTAGGAGTCCTATGCTCATCAAGCATCGTCCTAGCCATCTCAACCAAAGTGCGGTTTTTCCTCTCAACAACACCATTCTGTTGAGGAACCCGCGGAGCAGAGAATTGATGTTCTATGCCATGCTCCATGCAAAAGTCAACAAAGAGACTATTTTTGAACTCGGTGCCATTATCGCTTCGAATGAATTTTAATGCACCAGGGAGTTCTGTGAAAAGTCTCAAAGCCAAGCTCCGAAAGTGTGAAAACACTTCGTCCTTGCTGGCAAGAAAGAAGACCCAAGAGTAGCGAGAGAAATCGTCGACAATTACTAGAACATACCACTTCCCGCCTAAAGAACTAACCCGAGAAGGACCTACAGTGTCCATATGGAGAAGTTCTCCGGGCTGTTCAGTCATCACTGTGGTGACTGGCGAATGCGAAGCGGCAATCATTTTTCCATGTCGACAAGGAGCGCAAACTAAATTCTTCTCAAACTTGAGCTTGGGCAATCCTCGGATCAGGCCTAGGGCGCTCAGACGAGCGAGCAACTCAAAGCTCATATGCCCTAGTCTCCTATGCCACTTCCAAAGCTCAGAAGTCGAATGTGCAACAAGACAATGAGAAGATCCAGACGACTCTGAAAAATCAGCTCCAAAAACTCTCCCAACCCTAAAGATCTTACACACCACAACGCCATCAGAATTGAGCACTTGCGAAGTATCGCGATGAAATCGCACTTCGAAGCCCTCATCAAGCAACTGAGATACAGACAGCAAATTGTATCCCAGGTTTTCAACCAAAGCAACATCTTTGAGAGTGAAGTTCGCGTTAATTCTTACCACACCTTTACCTTTCACTCTACTCCTTCGATTGTTTCCGAAGGTGATATGTTCCCTTTGCTTGGTTGTGGTGAGGCTGGAGAACCAAGCTGCATCTCCGGTCATGTGGCGCGAACAACCGGAGTCCATGATCCACGTGCCCTCCAAGCCTCGACCTGTCGCCTACACATGATGAAAACGTCTCGATCGCTCAGTGCTGGGGTGAGTAAAATAATGACGAGGCATCCAGCACTGAGTGACACGAGTAGTAGGCACAGTAGAAGTAGACGGTCTACGCACATAAAAATCAGAATGATGCAAAGTGCGAGGTCTACCTACATGCAAAGAACGAAAAGCATGTAGAGGTCTCCTACTCTGACGAGGTACAAACCTACTCGCCCGAGGTCTACCACCATATGGAACATGGTGAACACCTCGAGGAGCAAAACCTCTCCGAGAAGCACGAGGAGCCTCTAAAACAGGACGAGAGTAGAACTCAGACTCATGCATACCTAAAGATGGGTAATGCATGTCCTGATAGCTCATCGCCTGTGCACGTCGCTCATCCTTGATGCGACGGAAACAGAAACCAATCAAATGACCCGCCCGCTGACAATAAGAACAGTGAAACACTCTCCTGGGGGCACTCTCATGGGTCACAGGAGCAATTCTCACAGGCTCCTTGGGTTTCTTCTGAGTGGTTTTCTTGGGAGGATTTTTCTTGATAGGAGGTGTGGTTTTCTTTGGTGGATGGGTAGGCTTTTTGGCTGATGGGGTGTCCAACAGAGCTCTCTCTTTCTCTAGGGTGGTGGGAGAGGTAAAAACAGTTTTGGTCTTACTGTCTGAAGCTATCCTCTCAAAACCCAAACCTAGAGCTACCCCGGCTCTGTCAGCACACAACTTGGTCTTGGCCAAGAGCAAATCCATCCTACCCTTCCCCTCAGTGCATTTGTTCACCACAGAAAGAAGGTATTCATTTTCTGACATGAGATTTTCAGCTCGCTCTCTGACAGTGCCTAGCTGGTCCTTAAGGGTGATGCAAGTGTCACAAACAGGTTGCACATCCTTAGAACTACCGGCCCTTTCCAATCTAGCCTCCAAATCATGAACATGCTTATCACGTAAATTAATGCTATCGCGCAATAAAGAGCAGTTCATGCAATCAATAATATCATGAGGTCTAGAATCCACCTCCAAAAGCTGCTTCTGTGCAGTCTCAAGCTCAGAAAGAGTTTGAGCATGAACAGAACGCAACTGAGCAAGCTCACTCATGACAACAGAACATGATTCACATTCAGCATCATCAAATTTAGACTTAAGCATGGCATATTCAGTAGATACATTTTCTAGCCTAAGTCTAAGGTCTTTTCTTTCTCTAGCGGCTTGCACAAGTAATCTATCCTGACCTAGCACAACTTCATTTAGCTCATCTAATTAATTAGAAGCTGGTCAGATGATAGGTTTACCTCAGATGAGTCAAGCTCATCGCCGCTGTGATCGCTGTCGGCCATGAAGCAAAGACCGGTGAAGTCACGTCCCTTTTTGTCCTTCTTGTCCTCCTTCCTTGGGGACTCCTCCTCCTCAGAGCTCGACTCCTCAGTTGAGGAAGTGTCGATGTCGCTGAGAGCAGCAACAAAAGCTCTGGAAGCGGCCTTGGCTACTTTCTTAGCCATCTTGCCGCGCTTGCCCTTCACAAAGGGCTTTCTCTCCTTTTTGTGGAATTTGGGGCGGTCACTCTCTTCTCTCTTCTTGACCTTGGGGCAATTGGCCTTGATGTGAGAGGAGTCGCCACATTCATAGCAGCCACTAAAACCACTTCTCCGCTGATCCCGTCTCTCATGATGAAAGCGGGTGAACCTCCGGGCAATGAGAGCAAGCTCGTCATCTGCTAGAGTATCCACCTGCTCCTTTGTGACGGAGACCAGGGAGGACAAAGCAAAACCATCTGCAAGAACACAAGTGCCTGATGTGCTTGGTTCTGCAGTGGTGCCACGGCTAGTGCTAGAAACCAATGCCAATGGTTGTGGCAAAGAGCTTCTGTGCACTGCAAGAGATGCCTTGGCAATCTCTGTGGACTTCAGCTTGCTAAAGAGCTCATCACAGGTCAATGTGTCATAGCCTGTGGACTCCTCAATGCTGGATATCTTCACCTCCCATATGCTACGGTCAAGAGCATAGAGAAGCTTGATAGCCCTATCGTGATCACTGTAAGCAAGCGTCCCGTTGGATCGCAAGTTACTCACTATCGCGTCAAAGCGAGAAAACATGGCATCTACAGATTCACCAGGTGCCTGCACAAACAGCTGATATTGTTGGTTGTAGGTGCTTTGGCGCCTGGCCTTTATCTGAGCAGAGCCCTCATGAAAGACAGTGAGTGTTGTCCAAATCTCTCTAGCAGTCCTAAGGTGCTGCACCCTATCAAACTCACTCCGACTCAGACCAATGAACAGTATGTTCCTTGCCTTCGAATTGGCAATATACTGATCCTTTTCGGTTTGAGTGGTGCGGGTATCAGGGATGGAGTATTGTGAGTCCACAATCTCCCAAATTGCATTTCCTTGGCTTAACAAGTAAGCCTCCATGCGCACCTTCCAGTATGCAAAATCTGTCCCATCGAACAGAGGAATTTTACTGCCTCTATCCATGTCGCCTAAAGATCACAAAACCGGTTAAGGTCAACTGGTGATCTTAACCCGCTCTGATACCAATTGTTGGACCGGAAACGGCGACCAGAGGGGGGGGTGAATGGGAGCTTTTAAAATTTCGGGCTAAAAACTTAGCCTTCGGTTCTGTTCTGTCTTCTGCGGAACAGGCTTCGAACACTACCTTCGAAGGTCTGGTTCGGAGGTACTTCGACACCTTCGAACACAGGCTTCGGAGGAGCAACAGTTCGAAGCCAAGAAGACTTCGCTCCACTAACAACCCTCGAAAAACAACTCTGCTAAGTCAGTGCAGGCTCCGCACACAGGGTGCTTCGAGCAGACTTCGCACTTCTCCCTTCGCAAGAGTGGACAGCCCTCTGAGGACTTCGACCAAGTACTTTGCGACAGCAACTGGTGCTGGGCTTCGTACGCGAAGGTCTACACGCACACAAAACGGACTACGCTAAGGGCTTCGACACAAGAAGCACTACGGGAACAGAACAGGGCTTCGCTAGTAAGCAGCGAGGTCTTGCCTCGTGTTACACAGAGCGACAACACACTGTAAAACACACTTCGCGATAAAAACACCCTTCGCCAAGACAGGCTTCGGTGAACTAAAACTAGCGAGGTATGCAATACGAGCTCAAGCAAAAGCACAAAGAAGCAGGGCTTCGCCGCTTGAACAAGGAACACTAAATAAAATGAACTCAGAATGAATACAGCGAGGTCTGTCTACAGGAGCTCAACAGTAAATGCTCAAAGTGTTAAATGTTACCTACCGAGCCCCCATATTTATAGCCCACGGCTTCATCCTAAGGAAGTGACTACTTTACCCCTAGGGTTTACATTCATTTGTCTCTTCAGAACTAAGGGGTACAAAAGGTAGTCCACCTTTATTTTTGGAGGCTTCTCTGTCAGCTGCAGAGGGGACAGTGTCAGCCTTTTTCAGAACAGACAGTGTCAGCCTTTACAGAGTTGACTTCTGGAACCTCCCAACGCACGCGAAGGTGCGGTAGCTTCGGCGAGAAGCCTGCAGCCTGATGGCCTTCGCTCCGCCGAAGAAGTCCTTCGATACAGTGACGGTTTTGAGCCGAAGCCGTCAAAGCCCTTGGGCCTTCGCACCACCACCTCCGGAGTGGATCACCACGGCTTCGCAGCTACTCCGAGCTCGAACACCGTCCGTCCGTGTACCGAAGCCATGCATGGCCGAAGCACCTCAAGTCATCCTCACTCCGAAGCCTCACCTTCGGAGTACCACCCTTCGAAGTCCCTCCTTCGTCCAAGGCCTCCGCATGAAGCATTTCATGAGCACTCCGTCGCAGTGCCTCTTCCCGAGCACACTCCTCGACGAGCCTCACCCGGACCATGCCTTCGATGCGCCTCGACTTCTGAGACCTTCGTCGGGTAACCTTCGAGTGTCTCCCTCCGGAGCACACTTCGAACACCTTGCCTCCGCAGAGGACTTGTTCCACCAACTCCGAAGTCACTCCATTCGGAGTACCTTCGAAGTGCCTCACCTCCGAGGACTTTGTCTCGGAGTACCTTCAGCCGGAGCCACGCTCCGCACTCTCTGCCTTCACCTGGCACGTCTCGACCCGAGGACCGACCCGGACCACCTTCGTAGCCACCGTGACGGAGCTCCCCGCTCCCTTGGCATCAAACCACCCGCTTGACCCAAGTTCACCTGGCTCGAACCCTGTCCGTCGCCTCCGAAGTCCCTGCGCACCACAGACAAGCAAACAAGTGTATCCAGTACTCCGGAGACCTCTCCGGGTTAGCAACCTTCGGTACACACTCCGGTGTACCGCCCAAAGTACCGAAGCCTTCGGTACGAACCCAGTCATCGTGTACTGTCGGACCCCTCCGACAGGTACACTCCGCTGCACAGCTGCAGCAAGCAAACACCGAACACACTCCGGTGACACACCTCCGAACACCCTTCGGAGGTACCACCTCCGAAGCCCCTCCGGAGGTACCCTTCGAACAGAGGGTAAATAAACCTGTCAATCACTCATCACAAACACCGAAACCACCCTTGGTTTCTCACGGAGGCTTAGAACAATTCTCTTCGCAAACACTTCGTTGTTAGTTTCTTTTCTATAGAAAAGAACCTGTAATGTAATAGGGACCGAATACAAGTTATTCAATACACACATTCGAACTATTCTAAGTTGTTATCCTTTCGGAGGCTTAGAACAGTTCTCTTCGCAAACACTTCGTTTGTTAGTTTCTTTTCTATAGAAACCTGTTAGCGTAATCTTTTACGCCAACAGTTGGCGCCGTCCGTGGGGAACCTAGTCCGAAAACTTCGTTCTCTACCAACTTCTTACATCATGCCTCCTAAGCGGAGCGCACCCCGCAATCCCACTTGGAGGTCTTCTCGGATCTCCGGAGAGATACCATTCGACACGGTTGAAGTCGGAGGGCCTTCGACATTCCCTCCGCAAACTCCGGAAGGGGCTTCCATCCCTCGAACATACGAAGCTTCTCCGCCAACCCCTTCCATACTTCGACCACCCGAAGTCCCTCCTCCACCTTCCATCCCAATTCGAACTGATCCTACTAGTTCTCAAGACCCGGAAGATCCTTCCGGAGGAGATGAAGACAATCTTGGAGATATGGCCACTCAAATGGCCAACCTTCAAGCTGAGGTAGCAAGGTGGCGACAAGAAGCTACGAACAGGCTTCGCTCTCAAACCATCCCAACTATCCCAGAAGTGCCCGAAGACGACGATCTCGATTATCCCGAAGCTCCGGAGAACGCCTCCTTCGATAATGAATCTCCGCTGCATCCTGAGCTGCAGAAAGTTCGCTTTGATCCAAAGTTCAAAACTTCGAAGCTCTGTAAGTATGCCGGAGATGAAGATCCCGGAGAGTTCGTTCGTTCTTATGCCCTAGCAATTGAAGCTAGCGGAGAAGTTCGAGACACCATGGCGAAGTGCTTCCCCTTAGCTCTTCAAGGAGTGGCATTAAGGTGGTTCTGGTCCTTGAAGCCAGGATCAATTAATTCATGGTCGCAGCTGAAGAAGAAGTTTATAAGCAATTTTCAAGGCACCTTCGTGCCTCCCATGTCAACAGGAAGCCTATTCCAGGTGAAACAGCTCCCCGGAGAGACATTGAGGCAATATTTTAAGCGCTTCGCTCATACGAAGTCGCAAATTCGGGGGTTGTCTGCATCTTCGGTAGTTGATGCAGCTCGAGAAGGCGTCACTCATCAAGGCCTCCTGGATAAGCTTCATCGGAAAAGCATCTCCTCGGTCTCTCAGTTGATGTCATACTTCGAGGAGTATGCGAGGTCAGAAGAGGGTTGGCTTCGAAGGACTACCGCTACTCCGTCCATATTGCAAGAAGTTAAAGTAGAAGTGAAAACTTCGGCACAGCCGCAAGAACCAGTCTTCGAAGTGCAACATGATCGGAGAAGAGGGCAAAAGCACCCTCGTTCTGAAGTCATGAATATTGCACCCCCAGAGAGACATTACACAGAGAGCTCCACAGTCTTCGGGAACAAGGCCAGCGGCTGGAGGCCGCCAGGGAAAACGGCTGGCAAGGGCCAGACCCTTTTCTGCTGCATCCATGGAGAAAATCGAAGCCATGCAACTGATACTTGCAAGGCTATACTTACCCTAAGGGGAGAGTACCTAGAGAGAACTTCGGGTCGAGGTACTACCGACCGAGTTCCAGCTGCAACGCGCCCCGAGCCGGTCCAGGCTGTGGCGCGGATAGAAAACTTTGATGCTGCAAGACACCCTCCAGTGGCCAATGTTATGCCACCTCCGAAGCAAGAGGAAGGGCAAGATCGAGGAAAAAGAGTAGTCCTCCCTATCTCCGGAGGAGGTACCCTCGGAAGCATGTCCAAGAGACAGCGAAGGGACTACGTCAGAGAAGTAGGCCATATTGGGACTTCGTCATCTGCAGCTGCAATGCCGGAGTGGTCTGACGTACCGATATCTTTTTCTGCGGAGGATGCAGCTGGTATTAAGTTCCCACATGCAGATCCACTTGTTATCACTGCTGATATTGCGGGCACTGAAGTTCGAAGGGTGTTGATTGACGGAGGTAGTTCGGCAGATATCATTTTTGTTCAAGCCTTCGATCAATTGTGCATTTCCAGGAAGCATCTCCTTCCAGCGGCTCGTCCTTTGCAAGGCTTCGCAGGACCTCCGCTTGATGCACTTGGCCAAATAGGCCTGGAAGTTACCTTCAGAGAAGGTTTATTGGCCCGGACTAAAGAAGTAATCTTCGATGTTGTAGATGCCCCGTATGCTTACAACGTCATCTTCGGAAGAGGCATGCTAAACCAGTTCAGAGCTGTGGCGCATCACAATTATTTGTGCATAAAGATGCCCACACAAGCAGGAGTCCTTACAGTCTTCGGAGATCAAGCTATTGCTCGGAGAGCAGAATATGGCCATGGTCCCCCTCTTGATCCGAGACAAGTAAACAATGTACAAGATAATGAAGAAATTTTTCAGCCTCCTCCGAAGCTTCGAAGAAGTCCTTTCCGAGACCAAGTCCCGAAGGAGAGATTGCAACGAAGGTCATTGTTAAAGATGGTAAAGAGTATACATTTCAATTTGGTAAAGATTACCCCCAGAAGTTGCAACCTCCTTGGAAAAGGTGGTAGAAGAAAATTTGGATGTCTTCGCTTGGTCTGACGAAGATATCACCGGAGTCGATCGGGATATCATTGAACACAGTTTACTTGTAAACCCGAAGGCCCGGCCTGTTCGGCAAGGTCTCCGGAAAATGTCTGCAGAAAGAGCTGCTCTAGCGAAGGACGAAGTTGAGAAATTGTTGAAGGCTGGGATTATCAGAGAAGTGGCTCACACAGAATGGTTAGCCAACCCAGTCTTCGTCAGAAAGAAGTCTTCCGGGAAGTGGCGCATGTGCATTGATTTCACATCCTTGAATAAAGCATGCCCACGTGACCCCTACCCCATGCCCCGAATTGATCAATTAGTTGACTCCACCGCAGGTTCGGAGTTATTAAGCTGCCTTGACGTGTATTCTGGTTATCATCAAATATGGTTGAAGCGCGAAGATGAAATCAAGACAAGCTTCGTAACTCCTTCGGGAGTCTTCTGTTATGTAAGAATGCCCTTCGGTTTAAGAAATGTCGGGGCTACTTTTTCGAGGTTAGTTGCTAAGGCTCTAGGTCATCAATTAGGTCGCAATGTGGAAGCCTATATGGATGATATTGTAATAAAGAGTGCTTTAAAGCACCAACATAGACTAGACTTAGCAGAAACATTCAATAGCCTTCGGGCATGTGGGATCCGTCTTAACCCCGAAAAATGTATCTTCGGAGCTAAGGCTGGAAAGTTGTTAGGGTATTTAGTTTCAAGCAGGGTAATTGAAGCTAGCCCTACTCAAATAACTGTGCTACAAAAGATGGCTCCTCCGGAAAATTTAAAGCAAGTGCAAAAGCTGACTGGGCGTCTGGCAGCACTTAGCAGGTTTTTATCAGGTCTGCGGAGAGAAGCTTGCCTATATTAAAGCATTGAAAGGGTCCGAAAATTTTGCATGGACACCGGAGTGTCAGAAAAGCTTCGAAGATATTAAAGAGTATCTCAGTAATCTTGCTACACTCACGGTGCCTACTGCGGACGAAACCCTACTCCTTTACCTTGCAGCTACAGGTTCTACTGTCAGCGCAGTCCTTGTCAGAGAAGTGGATTTCAATGGGAAGTTGGTCCAAAATCCTGTTTATTTTGTATTCGAAGCATTATTAGGAGCGAAGACAAGATACTCCGAACTTGAGAAGTTTGTTTATGCTCTATATGGCTTCGAGGTAAGA